>JAHPZR010043226.1:0-11874 GCA_019787425.1 Platygyra sinensis | reverse complement strand
GAGTCAGATCATATACCCACACTGCGCGAAAAGCCTAATATTCGGGCCCGAATTCGATCGAATACGGATCGGCACACGCCGCGTATACCGCAATGTTGTGACGTATTCGATTACGGCTGACTCGAAATACACCTAGAGTATTCTATAAGAATCCGGCCTGTTTTTCCGTATTCAAATTGAATACTCGTGAATGACTCAAAGCATTCGATAAATCATACCCGTCAAGTTTTGGTAGATTAATGATGTTGCATTAGATGTTCTTTGAAGATCTAGTGATCATTTATGACTCGAATATTTTCGAATACTTCCAGTTGTTCGACAGTTTGTGACTGAAACACGAGATGCATGCACGACGCCACTTCTGACGTTAACGTCTTCGAATACTAATGGCTCGAGATTCGCAAGCTATGAATACGACAGTTATGCCACATTTTTCAAAGTCAATGATGTCGTGTCGTCGTCAAGAACGGGTTTCATGCAGGTAATATACCCGGACCACCGCGTAGTTCAGTCAGTGTTTAGAAGCGTGCGACTAGAACACGAGACTCATGCAAAGTATGAAACGTATTCATGTTTGAATACTGACGCATACGTTTTTAAGGTATTTTAAAACGACACACTTCAAGTGTTCTGTGGTGTTCAACTGGGACACTAGACTCATGCGAAATATGAAGCATGTTCATGTTTGAATAGTGACGCAGATGTAAGGTATAAGGGCAAAGGTAACCCACGCTCACTTTGTGTGTCAGGTGACATAACATGGGTAAACTTAGAGAACATATGAGGCGAAGCTTAGGTCTGAAAATTTGCTAGAAAATGGAAAAATAAATTGACGAAACTTACCGTGTGGCGAGTTGTTGTTGTCCTCAATACGTACACGTAGTTTTGGGGAAAATTAGTTTTCTCCACCTTTCCGTCATAGTAAAGTTGTCTCTAAAAGTGAGTACTTCCTAAATTGTACTTCCCTGATTCGACTCCCGGAATCTCCGAGGAGGATTCTGGGCTGAGGAGGAGTCTGGGCCTCGTGATGAACGGACATGTTTGAGGAGCTCCGTTATCCGTTCTTGTCTTTCGTGGCATCCACGAGGTGAGGGCAGACGTTGCTATCCTTCGCTCAAAAATAAGGTGGATTGAACACGGAGAGAAACCCACAAAAATATATATTTTTTTTAATATGCCACGTAGAAATTACAATAAGAAAGCAACTAAACTTATTGTGGCAGGAGGAACGACAATCTCCAATGATGATGACATTCTCGAGGAAATAAGAGGTTTTTACGAAAATCTTTTTTAAAATGGACTTGGGAGAGCACTGGACTTCGCTCTTCCAAGGTTTTACTGAGAACTTAAGAAGCAAGCAACCGAAATTATCGGGGGACCAAAGTGCCCTCTTGGAAGGAAAAATATCGTTAGAAGAATGTAGGAGAGCCTTGATTTGTTTCCGGTGTGGGAAGTTGTAGAATTCTATCAATTTTTCTTTGAACTACTGGGCCAAGAATTTCTCGACAGTATTAATGCCTCATACGACGATAACGAATAAAGTATCTCTCAACGCTGAGAGGTGATTACACCTCTACACCCATGCGACCCATCACGCTTCTTAATGTTGATTGTAAAATCGCATCCAAAGCCATTGCTGCTAGAGCAGAAAAGGTACTCCCACTAATTATTAACTCCAATCAGGCAGGCTTTATTAACGGGCGTTACATAGGAGAAAATATTCGTTTAATAAATGACATTTTAGAACAGACCAAAGCTCAAGACATCCCGGAATTTTACTCTTGTTAGATTTTAGAAAAGCATTTGACAAAGTGGAATGGGGCTTTATCCAAAACACTCTAAATCGATTCAATTTTGGAAGAAATATCAAGCAATGGGTGAAGACATTTTATAATAACACTGAGAGTGCTGTTCTCCACAACGGATCCGGGTATACAACAAATTATTTCAAAATAAAAAATATAGCTAGGACCCTGCGCGCGCTCTGATTGGTCAAAATCCCATGCTTTATCAGAGTATAAAACATAGAAAAGGCGTGTTATATTGTTTTGCGCGCGTAAAATCTATATTTTAAAGCAAATGAAGAAGCCTAAGCCGGTCATTTGAGAACACTCGAGAAATGTAGAAAACACTCGCCTGCGGCTCGTGTTTTCTAAATTTCCCTCGTGTTCTCAAATGACCATCGTGTTTTATCACAGTGTAATACACGACTTAGGCTTCTTTATTTGTTAATTATCAAGAGGTGTTAGACAGGGTTGCCCCTTTTCTCCCTACGTTGTTTATATTGGGAGGGAGGATCCTAGCAGCAAGGGTAAAACTAGTCAAGTCAAGTTTTATTGTGATACACGCTTAGCTTTTGTGAAAAAGACTAGAGAAGAACATTTAAGGCATTACAATTTTTCATACAGAGCACAAGATAAGCCATTTTGCCGATGATACGTCTTTATTGCTAAAGAATATTGATTCAATTACCAACGCAACTGAAATACTTCGGCTGTTTGAAAACATATCTGGACTTAAACTCAATTTAGGAAAAACCAAAGCAATTTCGCTTGGATCATGGAGGCATAAGGTAAGCAAACCCCTGGGATTAAATTGGACGAATGAGCCTGTGCGAGCCCTTGGAATTTTTACTTCTTACAATGAGCAAGAAAACGATTTAGAAAATTGTGGCTAGAAAAATTTGCAATCTGAACATCAAATAAGATTTATGGAGAGGGCGCAAACTCTCCCTGTTCAGTAAATGCCTTATTGTCAAAACCCTGAGAATTTCTCAAATTTGTTTATTCAGCATCCATGCTTTACATCAATTTTAGGCTCACCCGGTCAACTTCAAAAGGCTGAAAAAGCAGTTTTCACTCACCGTATGCGCAAAAAAAGTTTGCAGTGTTTTCAAGTAAGGTTCAAACTTTACTTTTAAGCAAAAATGTCACGTGCGAAAATTTCGTTTCAGTAGCACTTTAAGGACACCTCCAGAATTAAGAAGTCTATTTTTAGTTTTGTTTGGAACAAGAAACCGTTACAGAAACAAACACTTAGCGTGCAGTTTTACCATTCACTGTCTCCATTGATGATGACACTGGAAAAATATAACGAGAATTCAATTTTAAGTTACTCCATTGACTAACTGTTACTAAGAAGGAGCTGTGCATCTATATGGTGTAGATGATGAAAATTGTTGTAGTATCGAGTCAGGATGGATGAGATTCAACACGATCAAGGCAGTAAACACAACAACGTTTAATAGACCATTTTACAGTTGTCGGCTTAGTGACCTGGCCTCTGAATGGCAGCGAGGCTGGAGTTGACCTTGTTTTGATACAGACCTCACTGCTTTTATTGTGCAAATCAAGTCGTTATTATGCTAACTAGTTGGCACTTACATGAGAAAAGCTGAGAGGTCTGTATCAAAGCAAGGTCACTTCCAGCCTCGCTTGCATTCATGGCCAGGTAACTAAGCACACAACTGTAAAATGGCCTATTCCAGCGAGTAGGTTGTACAGACCAGATTCCGATGCGCATGCGCGCATGAATAAGACCGCATGTAAACTATGACAAAGACCCATACTGTAAAGAGCCAGACTCTATTCCATACCTTCGTGGTTTTACTCTTTAATGTATGAATATTTCAATTTCTTCCTGACCGATTAACTCGTTCGTAATTTGCTAGTGTAACTTATTTTTTCCTTAAAAAAGTAATGTAATTCACTTTCTGAATGTTAATCGGCGTGACTCATCGTCTTGTATCACAACGATTTTCAATGTAAATAAAGCAAATATGGTCTAGCTTTGGATATAACCTTTCGTGTTTTTCCTCAGTTCCTAATGTGCATAATCCGTAATCGGCCCGTGGGCATTACGGGAGAATTATGCCCTGGCGTGAAGCTGTACTTAGCCAATCAGAGCGCGCGTTATATCGGCTATAAACACTAGCCATATAATAATAAAAGATTAACGGTTCATTATTCCTTGAAGTATTTAGATCTGTTGCGAATAATGTTTCATGAGACGTCTACGTTGGAGAAAAAGCGAAATTGAGTTTTGCATTAAACCAATCAACAACTTAAGGTGGCTCGAAATGAGTCTTACTTACAATGCTTCTTCGGGGAAAATACCTAAGAAGGCTACTGAAAAAGAAACGGTTAACTTACAGGAGCCAATATCATCAAAGCAGCTAAATATGCCCGAATTCCAGTCCCTCAGAACTTGGGTTTGTTGTACAATAACAGTGGTTCCTGGTTCAGCTGTTACAACTTGTGCCATGCTGAGATGGAGTTGTTATAAACTCTGTAGTGTATATCTGGCGTGAGGCAAGAAAAGATTCAATGGTTGGTTTACACTGTCACGAAATCAAAAATAAAAATCGTAACCATTCAATAATCTAACCTCCCTGGTTTTTCGTTCGCATGGTTTTCGGAAAAGTGTTTCACTCAAATTTATAGAGCTCTGAGGAGACGCCATGTTCGTGATACCCGGACAGGCCGCGATTTTAATGTCACGTAACGCTTGAACTTAGGAAATTCAAACGTCCTCTATATAAACATAATGAGCAGTGGCGGATCCAGACCTCGAGCTAAGGGGGAGGGGTGGTTTTGTTTTGCTTGCCCTGTCAGCTTTTCTTCCTTTCCTTCCTGTGTTTGTATAGAATAGTTCAAAATAAGGGGAAAAATAATAAAATCGACTTACCTTTTCTTGCTGTGTGTATAACTTGCGTTTTTATGGCGTACATTTGGAGGTGTTTCAGAACGATTCTAGCTAGTTTTAGCTTATCTGTATTTCTCCCCATATACTGTATGGAGAGGAATACAGAGAAGCTAAAACTAGGGCTAATTAACAATTATTGCATGAATGCGCGTTGGATATGAGATGATAGATAGCCAACGAGGCGCGTAGCGCCGAGTTGGCTATAATCATCTCATATCCAACAAGCGCGAGTGGAATAATTGTTTTATTAAAAACGCCCCCAAAATATAGAAAACTAGACGACAATAAAAACAAAAAGGCCAAAAAAATCTTGCATACGCTCGCCATTTTTCTAGATCATGGTATAATGGCTCATATACCATGATGGCTTAGCCAATGAAAACTCTCGAATTGCATTATCCAATGATCCAGTTTTTAATAATGCACGATATACCAAGCGAATAGCAAGTCTCGAGTTACGTCACAAAGAACACAACAATGATCCTTGTCCCTTACACAATAACACAATAGACTTCACACAATAGAACGGGACAACAGTGCATATATTGACTTCGTATATCGAGCATCACCCAAAACTAGCTAGAATGGTTCTGAAACGCCTCCAAACGTACGCCATAAAAACACAAGTTATACACACAACAAGAAAAAGTAAGTCGATTTTATTATGTTTTCCCTTTACTTTTTTTATATTCCCATACAAACTCTTATAATAACGCTGTTATGCAATCTCATGTAGACGGTTTCCAAAGTAGCTTGGGCGACCTGTGGTCGATAGAACACGAGACGCAAAATTCCGCCATTTTGGATGCGACAAACCGCTGATTGTGGCAGACAGCTGTCGCAAGTAATACGTGACAAAATATTTTTTTCGGATTTCCAAAATGTTTCAGGATTTAGCGACAATTCTTGGATTTGCAAACTTGTTTGGGATTTGCAGCAAAATAATGCTTATGGATTCAATCATTTTATTAAGATTCATAATAGTTTTTCAGATTTGATTAACTCTTCAACGATAACTTATCGTTGAAGAGTTAATCCAAAAAACATTTCGATTTAAAATATTTTTTCGGATTTTAAAAACTTTTTTTGGATATCGTAAATATTTTGAGATTGTCCCTTTTTATCGGCTTCCGTACAATGCCCTCAAACTTCGAACTCTCCCAGTATAACACGCGCGACAATTTTTGTGACCTATTAAAGTGACGCCTTTAATTTTTCTGTAAATAACAAGGTGACAGGACGGTTAAAATGCTAAGGCATGTTAGTTTGGCCTTTAGATGCGAGTGACAATTCAAGATCTATTATTGCGTCGATCAATCGAAAAAGTTGCGTGACAAACATCTTTGGCGGCTGCCAAATGTGTCAGGTAATTTATATGCAACACCCGAACAACATCATATGAATTTAATGCCAAGAAGAATATTCAAAATGTTTTCTTTGATTTTACAAGGTTTTGGACGAAACAAGGTTACTATAATAAACAAAAATAAATGAAACATCTGGAACGACACTCGTTTTTGGACATTGGCCCTTTGAACGTAGTTTTCCACCATAACGACAAAATTAGAGCTCTACAAACACTATACGGCTCAATCCAATAAATATATAATTCAGTCTTCTGGAAGACAAAACGTGCAATTAATCATCGGTTATGACGTTTATTTTGAAACAAGAAGAGCGCTGGATTTAAAAAATCAGTTTAACATGAGCTCTCTTGACCAAAATCACATTGAAATGCGAGAGAACGGCTATTACAATAGCCCGAAACTGTAAGTTGTACATTGTCCGCAAAGAAGCACGATCTATCAGTCGGTGGTTTTGGGTGAAAACAATTCAGGAAAACAAAAACAGCTCGATTACAAATGTTTTCGACACTAATCCAAAGATAGGTCGGGATCTACAGTGCTCTGTACTGGTGTTTCAATTTAGATCATCGAAAAGGTCGATTCTGTATACGAAGAGCGGCATGGACAATATATGCAGCGAATGACTGCCGCAGAATATTTAATACGCACCCTTTATATGTGCGTGATCGTCTTTCTACCTTGTCCCCAAGGAACGGACGAGTGTGGCTTTCAATGGCTTCTTTAAAGGCTTTCAAAAAAAACTGTTAATTAACTAACAGAAACGGCGCTTTTGCGCCGAAATAAGCGCTCCTTCTACACAACAAAGGAGTTACAGCTTATGTTTGTTTTTAAAAACTATGTTTATCACGCATCCCTGATATTGTTTTCCACATCCCAAGATGTAAACGAAGTTTGAGTCCCGGTTCAAGCACAAATGACTACACAGACAAGATCAAAGATGAAAACAGATTCTCATACCTTGGCAGAAAGAGCGCAGATCGGGAAAAACACTCCTTGACGATGATGAAACACACTCCTCCAGAAATTTCTAGCCAGAGATTTCGATTGATTGGCCACGCCAAATATGCAATGAGGCTTGACAATGACTTCTTCACACCCTAAAAAATCTATAACGTCAGAGTTGCCTTGGACACTGAGTTTGGCACTGGTTAGAAGAATAGTTAAGAAATTAAATTACCAATAACGTATCAGTTGGCGAAGTTTCGTGGAAGCTATAGGTATTCTCGTTGTAATACATAATAATATGATCGCAGCACGGTACTGTGGCTGGCGTTATTAACACGAGCGCGCTATTGCAAGTAAGGGCATATGGTTTCTATCTATCTATCGGCACCTATTAAATTGCACCTGCACCTGTTGTGACACGCTGAGAAGTCATTAAGAAACTTGTAACGTTTTATTCACCATGATGGATGGTTAAAAATGTTACTTTCAAAATTTGGGGCAGTGGGTGGTTACAACTACTAGTTACTGGCCGTGAACGTGACGATGCGACGCCAGCCAACCTCCCACGGGCACAGACGCTCTTTGGGGGAAGCCTGCGTGATGCACGTAAATAGCGACTGGGTGGGCCTCATTCTCGTCCCCAGAGCCTACGATCCTTCTGGCCTGTGGTTGGCATCGAGACATTCTCGTCCCCAGAGGCCGCGATCCTTTTGGTCAGTTACGGGGATCGCAACCTCTGGCCTTCACAGCGGTCAAACGGCTGGGCACTCGCGTGAATACGCGCGTGATTTACGTACTTCCGGTCACTTTCCCTCTGAATCCCACAAAATTTCCACGGTCAACCTCCGCCACTCGAGCCATCTCGGTACTAAGTTCAATCATTCTGGCCCTACAAACGTTCTTTTCCCGAGTTTTACTGCTTAGGCAACAGCCTTTCTGATCCGAAAATCTGCCCCCAGAGAGACCAACGACAAACTATCGCGATAAAAACACAAGTCTTCATGTTTCGCTACGAACTCGTAAATTCGACAAGAAAGTTCACTCCCGGGGGGGGGGGGGGGGGGGTACTCCCTTATATGGGCTATATAGGTATGTGCGGCCCCAAAGGGTATGGTTTTTCAGCCGTTTTGGTCATAAATAGGGTATCGATTTTAGCTGATTTTGGCCATTTTGGTCATAAATAGGGTATGGTTTTTGTACTCTAGCCCTGATATGGGTATGTTGTTAAACCTGGAGGCCACTTTTTCATCATTTTCGAAAAGAAAATCAACAATAGGCCTTCACAAATTATGTTTACGGTAATTTCACATTGGTCAGAGCTAGGGATCCAATTATAACGCAGGTCTGAAACAGGATTTTGATGTAGGGTTTAGGTCATAAATACGGTTTCGAATTTTTGGTCAAGTCATAAATAGGGTAGGGAATATCACAGATTTTGGTCATAAATAGGATAAGGGTTTTGAGAAGCGGGCCGCACACCCCCACCCAATTTTTCTGGGAGTACCCCCCCCCCCGGGAGTTCACTATTGTTGCACAGATAGTTTCTTTGTTGAAAAAGATATATAAAAGAGACGCCCCTTTTAGAGCTGTGTTTAAGGTAAAAACCTTAGCTGTTTTGTTTTCGCCTTATCCTCGCGAAATGAAACACATACCACGAAATTTAAATGTGCCGCCATTTTGGCGCTTGCTTGTTTCTTTAGAAATGGTGCAATCCATTCCCACGCGCGCTCTATCGCGCGCGCGTGGCTTAAGCATGCGCACTCATTTGACCGCTGTGGACCTCTGGCCAGGTCCAACTCCGGAAGTCCGCTTTTCACGGACTTCCCGTCACTCTGCGCATGCCCAGAGCCGAGTCTGACAAATGTGATTGGTTCTGGTCTCAATCTATTGTGTTTACAAAGCCATTCAAAACCGGAATGTCGTTGGACCGGGCCAGAGGTTCACAGCGGACTGGGCACTCGCGTGAACATGCGCGTGATTAACGCACTTCCGGTCACTTTCCCTCTTCATCCCACAAAATTTCCACGGTCAACCTCCGCCACTCGAGCCATCTCGGTACTAAGTTCAATCATTCTGCCTCTACAAACGTTCTTTTCCCGAGTTTTAATGCTTAGGCAACAGCCTTTCTGATCCGAAAATCTGCCCCCAGAGAGACCAACGACAACTATCACGATAAAAACACAAGTCTTCATGTTTCGCTACGAACTCGTAAATTCGACAAGAAAATTCACTATTGTTGCAGAGATAGTTTCTTTGTTGAAAAAGATATATAAAAGAGATGCACCTTTTAGAGCTGTGTTTAAGGTAAAAACCTTAGCTGTTTTGTTTTCGCCTTATCCTCGCGAAATGAAACACATACCGCGAAATTTAAATGTGCCACCATTTTGGCGCTTGCTTCTTTCTATAGAAATGGTGCAATCCATTCCCACGCGCGCGCGCGCGTGGCTTAAGCATGCGCACTCATTTGACCGCTGTGGAGGCCAGAGGAACACAGCGGTCAAACGACCAATCTCGTTCCCAGAGCCTCGTTCCCCTTGACCAGCGGTCGAAAAACGAGAGCTCTGGGAGCATCCATTTTGAAATAACAATGGGAAATAACCGAATTCTGGTTATCCGGTTCACTGCGCAGTCTCAGTCTGCATCTATTTCATGCTATGGCGCATGCCTGAAATGGTTGCTCCCAGAGCTCTCGATTTCCTGCCGCAGGCCAGAAGGATCGTGGGCTCTGGGGACGAGAATGGGCTCTCGCGTGAATACGCGCGTGATCAAGCACTTCCGGTCACTTTCCCTCTTTATCCCACAAAATTTCCACGGTCAACCTCGGCCACTCGAGCCATCTCGGTACTAAGTTCAATCATTCTGCCCCTACAAATGTTCTTTTCCCGAGTTTTACTGCTTAGGCAACAGCCTTTCTCATCCGAAAATCTGCCCCAGAGAGACCAACGACAACTATCGCGATAAAAACACAAGTCTTCATGTTTCGCTACGAACTCGTAAATTCGACAAGAAAATTCACTATTGTTGCAGAGATAGTTTCTTTGTTGAAAAAGATATATAACAGAGACTCCCCTTTTAAAGCTGTGTTTAAGGTAAAAACCTTAGCTGTTTTGTTTTCGCCTTATCCTCGCGAAATAAAACACATACCGCGAAATTTAAATCTGCCGCCATTTTGGCGCTTGCTTGTTTCTATAGAAATGGTGCAATCCATTCCCACGCGCGCGCGTGGCTTAAGCATGCGCACTCATTTGACCGCTGTGTGGGCCAGAGGTCGCGATCCCGTAACTGACCAAGAGGATCGCGGCCTCTGGGGACGAGAATGGGGCCGGACCCGATTTTCTAAGCATGCGCAGAGTATTCTTTTCGCATTGTCAACCAATCAGATTTGCTGGATTTGACGGGAAGTCCTTGAATCACGGACTTCCAGTGTTGGACCAAACCAGAGCTCTCGATCCCAACCACAGGCCAGAAGGATCGTAAGCTCTGGGGACGAGAATGGGTGGGCCTGGGATGCGACAAAAGATAACTTAGTTTTACAAACTGGGTTGATAATGTGAACTGAACACCGTAAAGTGGAGCTATCGAATCTATTTAAGGTGGCCAATTTACATTCTCAACCCAGTTGATAAAACCAAATTATCTTGTAATACTCCACACCGACGCAGCAGCATAGTTTCTTTATAGAAACCTACCCCCTTTATGCGATGAAAAGAGCTGGCTTGTTTCAAGTCACCATTCTCGTTCCCAGAGGCCACGTTCCTTTGGTCAGCAACCGGAAATCCGCGATTCACGGAGTTTCCGTCACTTTGCGACTTTGCGCATGCTCAGGTCAAGCCTGACAAATCTGATTGACTGAGAGTACGAAACGAAATCTGTGCGCATGCTCAGAAAATCGGACCCGGTTGGAGGTCGCGATTTCTCCTGGTCCTGACAAAGGGGAGAGAGGGAAAAGGGGAGAGAGGGAAGGGGGAAAGGGGTCTAAACGCCTTTTAATTATTAGTGTTAGACAAACCACATTGTGTAAGGCAAACGAGGGAATGTTCCAATCCACCGTAAGGGAAAAGATGTCGACTGGTCCATTTACCTATAATGCTTTGCGCACGAAAACTCTAAAAGAGCGTAAAAAACCACGAAGAAAAATTGTAACTCATTCCAAGTCGACAAGAGCAATGCTGTTAGTATAGGAACGACTGCCGATAAACCATATCTTTCTGTTTGGTTCGCAAGGCATTGGGGTAAAATGTACAGCCGGCATCTTTTTTCTTATGGTGGATTCAATTGATGGCTTCCAGTGTCACGCCATATCAAAATAAAAATCAAAACCGTTCAATAGATAAAGTCCAGAATCTGGAAAAAGAAAGAAGGTTAGTATGCAAAGACTTCCGCTAAGATTCAGATCACAGCAATTTTTTCAAGCGAGATATGCGGAGAAATGTTTTACCCAAATTTATAGGAGATTTGTATGGAGACGCCATGCTGGTGCCCATCTGGATGTTTATTTATTTATTAATTACAATTTAATGGCGTATTTACGAAAGGCGTATTTACAAAAGAGAGGATGGCCACCAACATGGCTGCCGCAAACCAAAAGAAAAATCTGACACTGACTTTTGCTACAAAAGCGTAAATTTATGTCTCGAGGAACTCAAAAACATTGAAATAATACTTTTTGTAATACATGAACTGTTCAGATAGCCAAATTCCCCGAAATAAGTCACTTTTTTAACCATCATGACAGCTCTTTCGGCCGTCATGTAAATGCCACGTCACGCAAAAGCTTAGAAATTCAAGCGCAGTCTATCACAAAACCAAGAACCAATTCAGGGCGAAAATTTGTCTGAATTTTACAAATCGAAAGTGG
>JAHPZR010043225.1:20000-22804 GCA_019787425.1 Platygyra sinensis | reverse complement strand
GTAGTGACAGGCAGCAATATTTTTTACCCTTTTTTTTCACTTTCTAAAATTACCTGAAATCGACCGGCAAACAGGCAACATTTTGACCCCTGATGTAGTGACATGATTTTTAATTGGAATTAGAGATACAGTCAAACCTGTATAAAACAGTACATCAGAATGCAAATAGAATAATTAATGTCACAGTTCCTTCGGGTATTAGTAATTATAATAGCAACTACAATAACAATTGAGACAACAGAAGACAATGTTTGGTGTAATGGGGGGAACACCACTCTGCAATCGGCGTGACAGACGACTTCATACCCTGACTAAAAGCCTAAACTTATCTCCCAGCGCTCTTAAAGACCTGCGCTGGATCGGACAACGCGATCTAAAAGCTTAACTCTCCATGGCACTACGAGCTGAACCCCTGGCCAGCATCGTGCTACATTTAATGGAAAGAGTGTAAGCAGTAAAAACAAGCTCAACCCTCCTTATCTCCCCAGCACTACGAGCCAACTCTGCCGGCATGTGCTGGACTGGACAATAATGAAGGCAGATAAAGAGCGTAACATAGCATAGCATGAAAAAACAAAGCTTGGGGAAGTCGCTGTGAGACTTAACCAAAAGCGATTACCAAGAGGTGAACCCAATTTTTTTTAAAGGCAACTACAACCACCTCCAAAGGGAGGGTAGGGCGGGAATAAAAATGTTTCTGACGTAAAGGTACTCCTTTCAGTAGATAAAAGAGCTTAGAGAATGACACTTTGGACCATGCCAGCACCTTGTACATACCGGTAGACAGATGTCTAGAACTAAACCAATGGCGATTAATGCACCATCGAGTACAAAAAGCTTGTTCAATGCCTTAGCGAGACATGAATAGTAAACAAACTAACGTGATAGTAGAACTTAAGGCTTAACATGTCACGCTCCATTAACTGTGTTTTACAATGTTTTAATAAAGTAAAAACAAACTAAGCAACAGTGATAACATCAGCGACAACAACAAAAAATTAAAATATTATGGGCAGCCTGAGCAGAAAGTAAAGAGGATAGTCCTATGTAAAAACTCCCTTGAAATGGCAAATACAGGTGGACCAACAGGGTAACAGCAAAAAATCAGTCTATAGGCTTTTGCAAAATGCAACTATCTTTATGACTGCTTTATCAGCAGAGATTGTGTAGCAAGCTTTCTTGGTTTCCAGTGGGCTAAGTATATATGAATACATGGTTAGAATATATATGAAAGTAAGAACTCAGTTAAATGACCTGGCCCTCCATGAGTTCTCATAGCTCAGTGGGTAGAGCATCTGCCCGGTGTTCAGAAGGTCATGGGTTCAAATCCTATTGGGACTCAGACTTTTTCTAGGTCCCACGTTCGTGTTACATTTATTTACTTTCATTTATATATTTACCGAGCTACAATTTGACCATCACTCATTTATCATGGTTGGTTATTCCTTGTCAAACTTTAATGTATGTACAGTGTAGCTGATCAATAAGTATTTGATTGTCACTCTTACCAATACATGTATTATAGGTCAGGAAGATCTGGGTGCTACACTCCTGAAACGTTTTAAGTGGGGATCATCATTTTATGCACTCAACAGGTAATGTGCATAATCTTTGCTATTATATAAACACCAGTGAAATACCAGCTGATCTTTCGTATGTGGAAAGATCTCCATTGCTAGAGTTACGTAATCCCTTAAAAAGTACTTGGATGTGTTCCTGTATGATCCAACATCATTGGTTCTTTCTCGTAAATCTTGAGCTGTCTTGCTTGTGGATTCATCCAGTTTGAGGTTAACAGTGAGATTTCTTGAAATTTATTTTTTATTTTACTTTTCATCAAATTGATGAAAAGTAAAAAAATTGCTTCCTCTACTGCACTTTATTCCTGGTAAAGAAAACTAACCTTTCATTGCAAAAGGAATGAACTGAAAACATTTTATTATCTGTACGTGACTGGTTATTGATAATAACTCTGTTGGGATTCTGAGGTGCAGTATGAAATCAGCATCAACAAAAAAAATGATAATGCTACTCTTATTCTACATCATGGCTAAGACAGTATGCTAAAAAAAGTAAGTACTGTACATTCTGTATAATTATATGCTTCTAAAGGCTCTGAAAGCAAAAATAAAAAGCAAATTTGTTGCATTGAATTTTTTCAAGTCTCTGCATGGCATGTATGGAAGATTAGCTTGTAGCTGACACTTGTCACCTTGCAATGGGAAGTCAGGATTATTTTTAAATACAGTAGTTCTTAGCCAAATTGCGACTAAAGTAAACAACTAATGTCAGTTTCTACCAGTAAATTATATTTTAGGCCACCAAATGCCCCAAATCCTTCTGATTTTGTAACAATTTCTTCAGTAACAGAATCAAAACAAAAACAAATGCTCCAAAGCATTCCATTCGACAGAGAGTCTTTAACAACTGTTAACAACTTCAGATCTGTCACTAAATGAAAAAATTTAAATTACAATTTGAATATAATCACTTTCCCTGAGTGAAAATGCTAGCTATGTGCCTAAGCTAAAGTCAGATAATTATGCAGGACAATTTACTTGTAAGCTTCATTTTGCAGATGAGGGAAACCATGAGAATTTTGTAACAACATCTGACTATAATGGCCATAGTCCGCAGCATAATGTCCTTGATCCCCACTACATCCAGAAAGAATATCTTTAAGAGTTTCTTTTGTTTTGTGCAGAGATCTGCTGGACCAGTATGCTGCTTGTAAATCCAGCAAGGAAGTGGTTGAAGTTCAGGATAAATGGCTCGAGGAATGTGAAAAAGAGCACAACTCACAA
>JAHPZR010043225.1:0-7500 GCA_019787425.1 Platygyra sinensis | reverse complement strand
GTCGCGAAGGTGTTCTCGTAATCGAAAAGCCACGCCCAGATTGGTCTCTTTTTCAAATTTCAACCAGTATCTCCGACCCATTTCATATTGTGCAGTCCACCACCCCTGAGAGGGTGGGGGGTGCTCTAACCTTCAATTACACTTCGTAATATTTTATGATTTTTTTTTTTAGTTTTGCCAGTGACTAGACCCGAACCCCCATGGATGATGTCATCATCAGCCAATTACAGGCCATTTCTCAGCTCTTTTTGTCATATCTATCCCCCCCTCCGGAGAGTTTTGTCAAGTTAGCGAATTAACTACAAAAAAAGGCTGCCGATTGGTAGAAATGTTTATTTGGTCAAAATTGGGCCAAAAGCCCTCAGAGATGGACGTCAGGATATGTAAGGATAAAGAATGTAATTTGGGACCAGTTGCTGGCCACTAAGGCTAAAATTATCCAGAGTTGAGCTGTATTTTCGTTTTGCGTGCAAAACAGGAGGTGATTTTGTAATCTGAAATTTTGTTTCTGTTCACTTTTGAAGGGAATATTCAATGCGCTAAAAAAGGTATTACATTTGGCATCAGCCATGGAATGCACTGACAGTGATAAATAAGAGTGTGTTTACTTCGCCAGAAGCAATGGTGGAATTTTCTCGAGAAAAAAATTAAAACCTCAGTGCTTGTCAAAAACCATTTTAACATATGTAAATTTACATTTATTTGAAAGGTCAAGGTATTTTTTCCTTAGATGTAAACAGAACTGTCGGATTACAAATCACGCTAGATCCACGCTATGCAAAGAATGTAATCATTGAATCACTCAACTTGTACTTTTGTCCGTGACCAGACCCGAACTCCCACTAAGCCAAATGCCGTCAATGTCGTCACCAGTCCTAACCAGACCCAAACCTCCATGAATGATCTCATCATCAGCAAATTACAGGCCATTTTTCAGCTCTTTTCCTGGTACACTGTACCTTCCCTCAGGAGAGTTTTGTCTAGTTAGCAAATTAAATATTCAACCTGATCGGTACTTTAAATCATGCAACTAGTACTGTTCACTTGATCCTGGGTATTTTTTGCCTTCGAAGTAAACAAAATTCTCTGATTACAAGTCATGCTACAGTGCTGTAGACCCACACTTTGCAAAGAATGTAATCAGAATGATAAGCCTTTCAGCATATATATGCTGAAAGGCAGCGGGAGTCACGTTTCGCGTAATGAAATTTGGTCGTTATGTAACAGTAGATGATGGCGATAACTATGTCCCGTTTCACGAGCGGAACGTTTGCATAAAGATTAATAATAAAAGAGTGCGGTTATTATTTAATTGCACTGCGGTTCTTGTTAAAACTCAACTGAGGTTGTACTGGTAGAAAGCTATGACATTTTGTCCTCATTTTATTTCTTCAGCCTGTTTTAGCCCTTGGCTTTGCCCATAGTGATGGTCTCCTGCTTATTTAGCATCCTTCCACCATAATTCAATAACAGGCTCAAGTTAAAGGTCTCTATAATAGTGATCTCAGCAGCCTGAGATGAATTTGTTTCTGCTCGTTTTATCAAACTCTTTGCATTATGATCAGAACATTCTTCTATCCTTTGCTGACAATCAGGAGCATCCATCTTTAAATACTTGTACATTATTATGTTTCGTCATGGGTGTTTTAAAATTCTCTTTTAGTGTACCTCTTCTAATTCTGTTTCTTTAGCACATTGTTTACGAGCTTGAAAATGATTCATATTGCAAATTAAAATACTGAACTCATTCACACTTAAGAAGAAAGCAAGTTACATTTGTTGTCTTTGTCATTGACAAGTGCTGCAAAGGTTGCATCCACTTGCTTTTATTGAATAGAGTGTGTAGTGGGTAGTGACAGGCAGCAATATTTTTTACCCTTTTTTTTCACTTTCTAAAATTACCTGAAATCGACCGGCAAACAGGCAACATTTTGACCCCTGATGTAGTGACATGATTTTTAATTGGAATTAGAGATACAGTCAAACCTGTATAAAACAGTACATCAGAATGCAAATAGAATAATTAATGTCACAGTTCCTTCGGGTATTAGTAATTATAATAGCAACTACAATAACAATTGAGACAACAGAAGACAATGTTTGGTGTAATGGGGGGAACACCACTCTGCAATCGGCGTGACAGACGACTTCATACCCTGACTAAAAGCCTAAACTTATCTCCCAGCGCTCTTAAAGACCTGCGCTGGATCGGACAACGCGATCTAAAAGCTTAACTCTCCATGGCACTACGAGCTGAACCCCTGGCCAGCATCGTGCTACATTTAATGGAAAGAGTGTAAGCAGTAAAAACAAGCTCAACCCTCCTATCTCCCCAGCACTACGAGCCAACTCTGCCGGCATGTGCTGGACTGGACAATAATGAAGGCAGATAAAGAGCGTAACATAGCATAGCATGAAAAAACAAAGCTTGGGGAAGTCGCTGTGAGACTTAACCAAAAGCGATTACCAAGAGGTGAACCCAATTTTTTTTAAAGGCAACTACAACCACCTCCAAAGGGAGGGTAGGGCGGGAATAAAAATGTTTCTGACGTAAAGGTACTCCTTTCAGTAGATAAAAGAGCTTAGAGAATGACACTTTGGACCATGCCAGCACCTTGTACATACCGGTAGACAGATGTCTAGAACTAAACCAATGGCGATTAATGCACCATCGAGTACAAAAAGCTTGTTCAATGCCTTAGCGAGACATGAATAGTAAACAAACTAACGTGATAGTAGAACTTAAGGCTTAACATGTCACGCTCCATTAACTGTGTTTTACAATGTTTTAATAAAGTAAAAACAAACTAAGCAACAGTGATAACATCAGCGACAACAACAAAAAATTAAAATATTATGGGCAGCCTGAGCAGAAAGTAAAGAGGATAGTCCTATGTAAAAACTCCCTTGAAATGGCAAATACAGGTGGACCAACAGGGTAACAGCAAAAAATCAGTCTATAGGCTTTTGCAAAATGCAACTATCTTTATGACTGCTTTATCAGCAGAGATTGTGTAGCAAGCTTTCTTGGTTTCCAGTGGGCTAAGTATATATGAATACATGGTTAGAATATATATGAAAGTAAGAACTCAGTTAAATGACCTGGCCCTCCATGAGTTCTCATAGCTCAGTGGGTAGAGCATCTGCCCGGTGTTCAGAAGGTCATGGGTTCAAATCCTATTGGGACTCAGACTTTTTCTAGGTCCCACGTTCGTGTTACATTTATTTACTTTCATTTATATATTTACCGAGCTACAATTTGACCATCACTCATTTATCATGGTTGGTTATTCCTTGTCAAACTTTAATGTATGTACAGTGTAGCTGATCAATAAGTATTTGATTGTCACTCTTACCAATACATGTATTATAGGTCAGGAAGATCTGGGTGCTACACTCCTGAAACGTTTTAAGTGGGGATCATCATTTTATGCACTCAACAGGTAATGTGCATAATCTTTGCTATTATATAAACACCAGTGAAATACCAGCTGATCTTTCGTATGTGGAAAGATCTCCATTGCTAGAGTTACGTAATCCCTTAAAAAGTACTTGGATGTGTTCCTGTATGATCCAACATCATTGGTTCTTTCTCGTAAATCTTGAGCTGTCTTGCTTGTGGATTCATCCAGTTTGAGGTTAACAGTGAGATTTCTTGAAATTTATTTTTTATTTTACTTTTCATCAAATTGATGAAAAGTAAAAAAATTGCTTCCTCTACTGCACTTTATTCCTGGTAAAGAAAACTAACCTTTCATTGCAAAAGGAATGAACTGAAAACATTTTATTATCTGTACGTGACTGGTTATTGATAATAACTCTGTTGGGATTCTGAGGTGCAGTATGAAATCAGCATCAACAAAAAAAATGATAATGCTACTCTTATTCTACATCATGGCTAAGACAGTATGCTAAAAAAAGTAAGTACTGTACATTCTGTATAATTATATGCTTCTAAAGGCTCTGAAAGCAAAAATAAAAAGCAAATTTGTTGCATTGAATTTTTTCAAGTCTCTGCATGGCATGTATGGAAGATTAGCTTGTAGCTGACACTTGTCACCTTGCAATGGGAAGTCAGGATTATTTTTAAATACAGTAGTTCTTAGCCAAATTGCGACTAAAGTAAACAACTAATGTCAGTTTCTACCAGTAAATTATATTTTAGGCCACCAAATGCCCCAAATCCTTCTGATTTTGTAACAATTTCTTCAGTAACAGAATCAAAACAAAAACAAATGCTCCAAAGCATTCCATTCGACAGAGAGTCTTTAACAACTGTTAACAACTTCAGATCTGTCACTAAATGAAAAAATTTAAATTACAATTTGAATATAATCACTTTCCCTGAGTGAAAATGCTAGCTATGTGCCTAAGCTAAAGTCAGATAATTATGCAGGACAATTTACTTGTAAGCTTCATTTTGCAGATGAGGGAAACCATGAGAATTTTGTAACAACATCTGACTATAATGGCCATAGTCCGCAGCATAATGTCCTTGATCCCCACTACATCCAGAAAGAATATCTTTAAGAGTTTCTTTTTGTTTTGTGCAGAGATCTGCTGGACCAGTATGCTGCTTGTAAATCCAGCAAGGAAGTGGTTGAAGTTCAGGATAAATGGCTCGAGGAATGTGAAAAAGAGCACAACTCACAATCTTCGCAAGGTAACTAAATTATTATTTTACAGGCCTGCCCTTCTGCAAGGCCTTTTGTGTAAGAGCGGGCAGAGGTGAACCTCTCAGCTATCAATTACAAGTACCCCAGGGGTAAAAAGGACAGGGGTGCTTGTTGGAAATTTCGAAAAGAACCGCTAAGAGGTTCCAAGATCCTATTTTGTGGGCGTGGCTTAAATTTTTTTCACCCCTGATATTAACCAATTCTAAAACAACACATTATCTCCTGCCCTATTTTTCAGCTCAATATCCTAAAAGGTAACCACAAAATCTCCTGGTGTGGACCTACTGAGGCTGAGCACACTAAGAGGTAACAAACCCACTTTTAACAACTAAAAGGTGTGACAAGCACCCGTCCTTTTTATATGGGCGTCACCCTTCTCACGCTTTGGATATGACCATTTTGTTTTGATTAGTATGTGTATTGTGTGATTCCAAAAATTAAATGTCAGTAGTCTTCCCATGGAAGGTTATTGGGAATTGCAGAGGGCATGGTGGTCTAACTAGCTCCATTTTCAGAGTGTTTTCCCGTCCACACTAAAATGTAAAGCCAATGTTTTCAAATTCTATTGGTTTGAAAAGGGTTTTCGAAAAGCTCTGTTCTCGTGCTGGATTGGTGTGAATAGTCGGCCTAACCACAGAAATAAGGCTGCGTTTTCAACTTTCTCTGGTATAGTGTGGACAGGGCCTTTGACGTGCTGGAAACTAATAATCAACTGTTTTTGTAAATCCTCTATCATGCTTCGTACGAGAATTTCATTTTATGGATGGTTACCATGAAGCTTCACGAAATGAGATGAAATGGAAGAAAAACTGAGAATGTACATCACATTGTAATAGAAAACATCAGTTGCTCTTGTCACAATCACTGGTTTATGTATATTTTATTATTTTACAGATTTGATGGACATTGATATGACTAAGAACTTTCAATCCTAACCGACCATTTTCAGGTTGTAGAACACTGAAAATCATTGTAAAAATAGTTGTCTTTAATGTGAAAATTGTTGAAAAACTGTTCTCAAATACAAAATTTCCTGTAAACATGACCCCCCTATATTAGCTTAGCTGCTAGTGGACATGTTATAACTTTACTTTATTCAAAAACTTAATAAATATAGTATGTATGTAAAATATGTGTAAAACTATGCAAAATGGAATCATTTGAGATCTCAATTGAAATTTCTGAGGTCAGAAAAAAATCTAGAAATCTTTTAAAATGATGATACTGTAATTCCAGTATTGGTTACCAATTGATTAATCTCTTTCCTGTAAGTTGCAGATGAGGCCACAGAGATCTGGAACAATATTAAATTCCGGGGAATGGGGAATACTCTACAAACTTTTACTTAAATCCTTGAATTAGCACCCTCAACGAATCAAACGCCCCTTCAAATAAGTACCCTTGCTAACGGCCAAACTTTAAAATGAGCGACCCCTAGAATAAAGCGCCCCCTTGAATTAGCTCCCCATAAGACCCCCTCTCAAAAAGCACCGTTATCTTCTCCTTATTTCAAGGATTTACGGTTTTACCAGGAGGCTATGCTCCAATGTCCAGCCCCTTCCCTTTCGTATACCATTTTGACTCAAAACCGACGCCTTTCATGTGCCTTTTATTGCAAATACTAAGGTTCCTCTTGCACATACCTACTTGAGAAAATCTAAGCCCTGGAATGAAGTTAATATATTATGGGTTATTGACCGAGCGTGAAAGCCAAGTTCTTCTAGCCTCACCAATGTGACCGCGGGCTCGATTCCAGCCTGGTTTCATAGTTGGTTCTTACCTTGCTTTAAGGATTTTCTTTGGTTTTCCCAGTGTTTCCTCCCTCAGGACTGAAATACTAACATTTCCAAATTCTAATTCGACTAGGATGGAGGACCTGCGTAAAAAACCAGCTTGAGTGAACTGATGTGGTTACCTCTCTTAATATTTAACAATTATTAGATTCGGTTTTTTGTGATATCCGGAATAATCAAGGTCGAGGTAAGTGTATCAGCCAAAGCCGAAGGCTGAGGCTGATAACACTAACCGAGACCTTGATTATTCCGGATATCACAAAAACCGAACTTAATAATTGTTTTGTTATACGTTGTTAATGTTTTGAAGAAAATAACGACAAACGCATTATCGATGAAGCGAATCGAGAAGCCATTCTTACCTCGTTGTCCGTGAACTTGACATTGCTCTTGGAAATCATGCATTGCGCGCGCAACCTACAGATTATTTACTAATCTGTAGGTACAGATTAGTGAATAATCTGTAGGTTGCGCTGTTTCCAGAAATTAAACTGTAGGCTTTTAGCCAATGAGAAGACAGATGGTGGACTACAATGTATAATAATGTATTTAAATGTTTTCAGCAGCGATGAATCAGATGACAGTAACAGTGAAGTCAGTGATGATGACGTAAGTGATAATGATCGATGACGACGACGATGATGATAAATATGGTGATGAAGATGGTCGTCAAGCTGGCAATTTTGAAGATTGTTAGCAAAAGTAAACATGAAAATGTCAAGAGGAAAGTAGAGACGAAAAAAAATTTCAAAGTCATGATCAGGGAGAAGGTGCATGTGCAGTTCTTGGCGAAGATGCACTGGTGTTCGCAGTATCGACGACGAAAACATTCTGAGTATGAAAAGAACTCTAAGTTATCAACTGAGGAAGATTGCTCGAAATAACCGAGAGAACTGAACTTGTTAAGCTGGAAGATAGATAGCGCTAGCGTCTTGTACCCCTGCTGTCTTGATAAAACCGTAGGTACCATAAAATACGAAGTGTATTAAGGTAGAGCACCCCCACCCTCAGGGGTGGGGACTGCAATTGAA
>JAHPZR010043224.1:0-24641 GCA_019787425.1 Platygyra sinensis | reverse complement strand
GGTATTATAAAACAAAAGACGAGAGCTATTAGGATAGCAAAACGTTCTCCAGCTGAAACACTGATAACTCTTAAAAACAAAGACATGAAAATCAGCAAACAAAGCAACGACCAGATTCGACACATTTTCAGATTGCCTATTCATTTCACTTTGCTTCTGAAGGTTTCAATTATTTATAAACATTACGTCAAGTGTAGACTTGAGTGACAAATTGAATTAATAGCCATGACAGTAAGCTAGTAACAGAATAAAATGAAATGAGTCAAATAAATAAACAAAATTGTTGCGGACTTTACACAGCTGCTGAGTAGCTCGATCGCTGCCGAGTAAACAACTTGATGACTGTCGCGTGTCTAACACGATTTGACAACCCGCCTTCTGGGTCAATGATAAAACAACAACAAACGCTCGATTTTATACTGTTCAATCCCATTCTGGGTTAGTGCTGAATTTTTTCCAGAAATACTTGTGCATCTAGCTTTCCAAAGATAGAATACTCTCACAAGAAATAACGTAGAAATAGAATACTTTTCACTTGACTGTCCAAAGAAATTCGATTTGGTTTGTCTTTACATACCACGTGTCGCCACATCTAATCATCCATTCCATATGCAAAAAAAAAAAAAAGTTAAGAAACCAACCATGACTCACTCGCTCGCCGTGCGCACGTTTCCCTTGTCTCACGCCAGCTGCATGTAATTAAGGCTTAGAGTTTTGGTTGGTTCAATGGTTAGTCTCTATTCTTTGCAGTTGGTCGTAGTAGATAGTTTTTGTTTTGGTTTTACAGTACTCAGTTGAAAGCCGCTCTATTCGGAAAGAGCTTATTTATAGATTAGCATTCATTCAGCTAAGCGGCAGATGTAAATCCAAAAGGTCGCAAGAAGGATATAATTTGAAATTAAAGGATGTTTGCAATTACCTGCTAATTTAATAAATGGCTACATTCAGCTACAAATCGGCTTTTAAGGTTCTTTACCACGATCCAAAAACCAACAATCTGGCCTGCTGTTTATGTCAATTTTGGTTTTTGCTCTTATCATATTTTCCTGCGATGTACTGGTCATGTTGAATTAACTATACCAGTTACTCAACTAAAACCATGAAGCAATGGGCAGATATCAAGAGATATCGTTACAAAAGGTGAACTTAGCCTCCATTAACCGCAAAACACTATTAACCAAACACTTGTTTTAGGCACAGATCGCGCAAATTGCATGCTTAAGAAAGGCCATCTACGAAAGCAATTTCATCCCGCGCGCATGTTCCTAACAAAATGTACATACAAAAGACGTACATTACATGGACGAAAAACTCCTATCTTGCCATATTCGAATGTCACACTCTACACAATGAAATTGTGTACCTTTTAGCAATTATACATTTAAAGTAAATTTAATGTTAAAAATGAGACGTTTTTCACAATAATGCTAATTGTTAGTCATATGTGGGCTAGGTCTCTTACCGGTTTTCGTTCTTGGTATAAAGCTTATGCTCTGGATTCTACATGAATATAAAACTTTATTTCTTTCATTATAATTTCAGGGTTGCTTTGTAGTGTTAATATATCCAAACAAGAAACGAGCGAGACGCGAGCGTACTCAGAAGTTTTTCCACGCAGTAATTTCAAACAAAACACAGGAATATATTTAAGAGAGGATGGCAATTGCCCTGGCAACACAACATCTAGCCTGCGTAGCAAGCGTTTTCGTGGAGCAAAGAGCGTAGAAACGGGGTTTTCGGCGTTTTGCCCGCGCGAAAAATGGGCGAGAGCAAAAATAAGAAAGAGGAGGTGGGGGAGGGCCTCTCAGTGGGAAAAAAGGAAATGTTATCACTTTCTTCAGGAGAACAAGGCGTGTTTGAGATCAATATGTGGGAACAAGGGATTTCTCTATTCATTAGCGGAAAAAATTAGGGAAAATGAAGTTTGCTAATAGGGACCAATGGAGAAAGAGTAAAATTTTCAAGTAATCAAGGGGACATACTAACTCAAAGGGTAAAAAACCTGTCATTCTGCATATACATATATATAGAATAATTTATTAAAATTATAGCATAAAGAAAAAGAAAAGAGCAAAACACAAGTGATGATCAGTTAGTTTTAATCTTCATTGAATGAGCCCTTTCAGTTTCTAAATTAACTTTAATGTATTTTAGTGCAATTTTTACTCTCGGAAATAGAACATCCGTTATCCAAAAAGCCTACGTGAACACGTTTAAGCGAAAAGAAGCAATTTTTGCCAATTTTACGAGCCAAAAAAAGAAAAAAAAATGAGACAGTTTGGAAGCACGACTACTACAAAACTTGGTCATTGAATGAATGGGTTTCCAGCTCTCGCGGGTAATTCTCGAATCAACGCGTACGTCACAAATTAAAATATTCCCGCTGCTCTTACGAAAATAAAGATGAAATAAGCAAAATAAATGGGTGACAGAGTTTCGATAATTCAGTCAGTTTACTGATCTTTCCTCACAATCTCCAACTTGTAAATTATTTGTACATAAACAACAAAATGGAAACATCATAGTACGGTGTGATCAGTATGGGTTAAGTAGTTGGTCACCCCGATTTGAAGGCGGCATTTAGGAAATTTTCACCAGGTGCTTTACTTTTATTGATTTTGGTTTCGGCCTAATTGCTAGATGACAGACTTTTTTTTCCTGTTGCTTTTACGTATAGACCATTGCTAAATATTCCGAAAGTTCAGAAGATTTAAATTTCCCCACTTCTCTTTAGTTACATAGTAAGCTCTTCACAATTGCATAAACCTTTCAGTGAGCAATAAAATTGTCCTTGGTCATTTTTTGAAACAATTACATGTAATATGGAAGAGTGTTAATTTAGCTTAATGCATTTTTGCAGCTGCTTTGTCCATCACTCCAACACAATTTAACGAACGCACATTTTGGCTCTTTCACGCAACGACTTTTATAGAATCTCGCTGCCATGTTGAACATCGTAATTGTGGACAATTCACAACAATTAATGATTATAACGAACAACTAAACGTCGCATATGCGGAATATCTATCTAATAATCAGTCATCGAAAACTGAAAAAAGCTAAAAATACTTAAAGAGCGGTTTGTACGGCTCCCATAACCCGAACAAGCATTTATCATCAAGAATGGCAAACTTTTCCGCACAAGATAGAAGCAACACAAGCGGGATAAACAATGATACAAGTACATCTACGTTGTTAACCAGTGTATTTGTACTTATTTCAGCCTTAAACATTTTCCTATCCATTACAGCATCTCTGGGAAATGCTGTTATCCTCGTTGCGCTTCAAAAGGAGACTTCTCTTCATCCACCAACGAAACTCTTGTTTCGATGTCTTGCAGCCACTGACCTTTTTGCTGGCCTTATTTCACAACCACTTTTTGCGGTTTCTGTTATGGCGCGACTAATTAAGATGAACTTTCACAACGAAGGATACATTGTTACAGGCTTTGTTTTGTGTGGGTTATCAGTCTTAACATCGACGGCAATAAGTGTGGACAGACTTCTCGCTCTCTTACTTGGTTTGAGATACAGACATGTTGTAACACTGAGACGAACTCGTGCAGTTATAGTCTGTTTCTTTGCCACTGGTGTTTTCGTGCGGAACGATGCATTTCTGGAATAATAATATTGCCTGGGTTGCAGTAATTATCTTTGGAGTGGTTTCTCTGATAACTTCAATCTTCTCGTACACTACGATTTACTTCAGATTACAACAACATCAAGTGCAGATACAAGACCACACTTACAAAGGATGTCTGAACGGAAGAGGAATTCCACTGAATATAGCTCGATACAAGAAGACAGTTTCTAGCATAGCATGGGTGCAGATGGTGTTGGTAGCTTGCTACCTTCCGTATTTTATCGTTTCTATTCTCAGATTAAGTATCACTTCGAATGGAAGATTAATTGAAGTGTTGTATTTAGCTGCTGTGACCCAGATATATCTAAATTCATCTTTGAACCCAATTCTTTGTTTTTGGAAGATCAGAGAAGTGAGACAAGCTGCAAAGGACACAATAACACACGTCTGCTGTTTTTATAGATAATCGTACGCATAGTTTGAAGCCCATAGTTGGGCCCGAAACAATTTCCAAAACTTAACAATAATCGTTTTTAATTTTAATTTTGTTTTTATCCACTGAAGCTTCATAGATCCGTCGTTTGCTTGACTTTTGTAGTTTATTCTTGCCTGGAGTTGACGAGAGTTGTTATTTATTATTTTAATTTTGAGAGATACAAGTATCTAATTACTGATTATGCATTCGAACTTTCCTGAGGGTCGTACGTATTTACAAATCTACGTGGGAGATGGTATGTTTAGTCGGGTCCGGCGGTTTTTCAAAGAGAAAATACGATATTTATCGGCCAGTAAATTAGTCTTCATATCCCATTACGTTATTCAAACGGTAGATACTGCTGACCGCCGGCTGTATGTACGAAAAAAAGTAGTAGAGCCGCAAACCAAGGCGAAGATCTTACAGTCTTTTCACATTGTTGATGCTGAAGGATGAAGCTGCAAAATAAAGGATTTGGAGAAAGATGACTAAATGGACTAAACTTCGTCACCGATTCCTCAGACATATTTGCCGATTTTGTATTTATAATGAAACACACATGACGCTGTAATATTTAATCATTCATGTACATGCCGATACTGGAATCATTCACGCACAGTAGTTGGTTACACATGTTCATTCTATAGCAAAGTTCTGTAGCATAGCTTGGTTTCTGTAGTTTTTTTTTTTCTGTATATTGGGCTCGTAAAATTGAACAATAAGCCTTTTTAACTTATTTATTTAAGCTTATAAATTTCGGCTTTTCTTTTTGTTTCTGCTGTATACATTTTTCACCGGAGCAATAAAATTAACTAGGGTGTCTAAAAGATAGTAATCCGGCACATATTTTACGCCAATTGCAAATAGCGGCAAATAAAGATTTCCAAACTGTGTGCATCAAAAAAGCAAAACTAAGAAAATGTAACTTGAAATCTCTCCTTGTATTCATCAACTTTATACATGATGACCCGTCAATAGTGAGGTGTGACTAGGGATCGTGACAAAGCCGCACATAGCGATCTGAACTATGTTTGAACATAAAACGATGCATATCAACCACCCCTTTATTAGATCGTAAAAATCAAAAGGTGAGGAAATTGTAGGAGCAAAAATCTGACTAATAAACTCTGTATTGGTACGCATTAAATGTCTCTAGAATGTCGAGGACGTGTCCATCGCGATGTGCAAACATGATGCCTGAGCCTTACCTAAACTTTATATGTTTGGATGAGAAGGAAGAGATCGCAGCAAGTATGAAATTAGTATATATGTTCTACGATTTTCATTTGTTTTACTGATTATTCTACCAGCTATAGTAATACCCTGGATGTCAGAGGTTTTCTCGCTCGCCTGCAGCGAGGAGCGTCAGAGCGAGTACAGTAACGATTATTTCTCTGCATTTAAGAGTTCGTCCAAGGAAACAAGAATGCTAAGAAATGGCCTACTAAGTTTAAAAAGCAAAATGCAATGCACTCTGGTAAAAAGTTGTGCAGTGCACTCGAGCTAAAGGCAATGCATTCTGTTAAAAGGGGTGAAATCGAGAATTCGTACCCCCTTCTACACATTCATTTTGTTGCTGCTCGCTCGCTATGCGGCTCGCTCC
Source organism: Platygyra sinensis (assembly GCA_019787425.1). Classification (NCBI taxonomy): domain Eukaryota; kingdom Metazoa; phylum Cnidaria; class Anthozoa; order Scleractinia; family Merulinidae; genus Platygyra; species Platygyra sinensis. Next base: position 18,981 of record JAHPZR010043224.1, on the reverse strand, counting down.
GCACAATTAAAATATGAAATTGAAGATTCCTATCAATCAACCCGACACTGGTTATAACCTGCTTTTAGTTGAATACGTTGTGTGTTTTTTTTTTTATATAACTGTTTCTGCTGCGCCAAGTTATTTCCGCTTTGAACATAATGTAAGTTTGTTATTATTTTGTTTGTGTTTCACGCCACTTGATTTGTTTTCACATTTTGAAGAGACTTTCGCGATACTATTAAGTTAAGTTGTGTAACTTGTATTGATGTGAATTGTATTTTATATATGCAACTGATCACCGGTTTATACCAGCGTTTTTTATGTTAAAATCGCTGATCGGTTTTTTTTCAGTTTTATTATTATTATTATTATTATTATTATTATTATTATTATTATTATTATTATTATTATTATTATTATTATTATTATTATTATTATTATTATTATTATTATTATTATTATTATTATTATTATTATTATTATTATTATTAAGTTATGATTGGCCGTTCGATGACATTCCATCAGTATGTGCGTGTGGAGAAAACTTCACAGTGGACCACGCAATGATTTGCAAACGAGGGGGCTTTGTAATTCAACGTCAAAACGAGTTGAGAGACCTCGAGGCCGATCTTTTGAGTACGGTGTGTAGCGATGTTGAGATCGAGCCAGTTCTCCAAGACATCACTGAAGAACAGCTCAGTAGAGGGTCCAATAAAGCACAAGACGAAAGCTTGGACATTCGGGCGCGTGGCTTCTGGGATCCCCAGAGCTCGGCAATCTTTGATTTGAGGGTCTGCCACCCTAATGCTGAGTCTTACAGGGACCAGGAGCCACAGCAGATCTATCGCATCCATGAAAACGACAAGAAACGGTTGTACTCGAGGAGAGTGCTGGATGTTGAGCATGGCTCGTTCACGCCGCTTGTATTTACAACTACTGGAGGGATGGGGAAGGAATGAATAAGATACCATAGTCGACTGGCTGAGCTGATAGCTGCCAAGAAAGGAGAACATTATTCGCAAACAATTTCCTGGATTGATGCAAGGACATCCTTTGCGCTCCTTAGGTCGGCGCTGGTTTGCCTTTGAGGATCGCGGGTGAAGCGCCGTACTGCGTTTGACTACAACAACTGCGATATTGAAATCGCAGCTGTCGAAGGAGCCATTGACATTGTTTAGTGTTTCTTAGCCGAATTTTATGTAGGGTTTCAGTTTGCCATTCGCCTTTCGCTTTTCTAGATAGTTTTTTAGGTACTTTTAGATTTATCAGATTATTAGATTTTGAATTTATCTTGATTTTTAATGTTTTCAGCAAAAAAGGGACAATACACCACACACCATGTAAAGTAATTGACAATTGATAGAATTGTTGTAAAAGTTTGCAGAAATGTTTTAATAAAATTGCTTTTATTATTTAGTTATTCTTATTTTCTAATTATTATTATTATTATTTTATTATTATTATTATTATTATTATTATTATTATTATTATTAAATATTATTAAATATTATTATTATTACATATATTATTATTATTAAAAATTAAAATGCTGGAAAAGAAAACCATGCAGGGGATAAAGTCAAGAAATTCTTATCTGACCTGATTAGTTCCTGGAGCGAGCGGAATTTTGTCATCCGGACCGCGACAGCGGGTGGAATCCATCCAATTGATCTATTTTCGTAAACGAATTGGTGGCAATGGTGAGGCCGCCACGAAGCTCTTCGGAACGTCTCACAGGATTGGTTGAGAAAATGATATACAAACAATGGTAACAAAGAATCCTAACCCTAAAACAATAGAGCTTCGTGCCAACAAGATCCAATGAAATTAGAGGTTCTAGAGAGCTTCGTGACAACAGCAATGGTGAATCCCTCGCCCTTTTACACTCCATAGGCGACTAATCAACTACTCACCTTTACATGGCAAGGAAAGTCACTGTAAGTAGATTCGATTGAGTGTTTTTGAAGTTGTGAGAGTTTGTTTGGCTGTTTGCAGCTCGGTGCTGTAATGGCGAGTAATCCTGTGTGTCTGTCTCTACAATTTTAAATAGCAAATGAGACAATATCAGTCGAGTTTACTTCTCTGCTCTTCGCTGTGTTTGAGAGAATTTCTGTGCATTGCACTTGACGGAATTTCCTCGCTATCTGCTACCGCTCAATTTACGGCGGAAAAGTCTGATTTCGAGTGATTCGCAGCAACTGACACAAATTAATTTGGTAGTACAACTTTGCACGAAATTTCACACCGTTTCACACAGTTTGGAGAAGTTATCTGGTGAACTTAATCCAACTAACATTAAGTGTTTCTTCAGCGACAGCTCGTAAGCCGACGATCCGTAAACAGACCCACTTTTTTTTATTTATTTTTTTAATTTTTTTTGCAAGATCAGAAGAAGATAAAAATGTTATTGTCCGGCTCAGGGTCAGTCCGTATAGTGAAAAACTGTGACCTCGGGCTTGATGATTCTGGTCTCGGTCCGCGGGCTCGTGCAGCATTTTCAAGACCTCGGTCGGTCACATATTTTTATCATACGGATCTCCCAGCCGGTTAATAAAATATATTTATTTGGATATAAACAATCTTTTATCAGTCTCGCTATTGACATGCGTGTTCTGCTTACATTACACTAATTTATTCTTTAATAAAAGTGTTTATTTTCCTCGGATGGAAATTAAAAGCTTTTTCCTCCCGCTCATTTATGTATCATTCTTTAATTGTTTTCATCATATTGAGCTGGTACAAAAGTGGCCTAATAGAGCTTTTACATTAGGTTTTGAATTTTTTTTTTTTTTTTTTTTTTTTTTTTTTTTTTGTCGTGGTGCAATGCTGTAAAACACACAAATAACAGGAGTGGTTTCTCTGTTTCCCGTCAGTATTATGGAAACCATCAGTGCCGGGCTACATACATTAGCAGTGGACCTGACTAATTGTGTCTTTTGCTGCTTGTCTCACTTCTCTGATTTTCCAACAATAGAGAATAGGGTTGAGAGACGAGTTTAGGTATATCTGAGTTACCGTAGCCAAATAAACAGCCTCAATCGATTTTCCATTCGACATGACACTTAATCTAAATATAGATACGATAAAATAAGGAATATAGCAAACTACCAACACCATCTGCACCCATGCTATGCTAGAAACTGTCTTCTTGTATCGGGCTATATTCAGTGGAGAACCTTCTCCATTTGGCTCTCTTTGACTGACTAGTTCCTGGACTCGAGACTGCTGTTGCCGTAATGTCAAGTAAATCTTCGCGTAACAGAAAATTGAAGTTATCAGAGATATTACTCCAAAGATGTCGACTGCAATACGGGAAATACTTTTATTCCAAAGATATATCAATCCACTTGAAACACCAGTGGCAAAAAAACAGGCTATTAACACACGAGTTCGTCTCAAAGTAACAACATGTCTGTATCTTACACCAAGCTTCAGAGCAAGAAGCCTGTCGACGCTTATTGCCGTTGAAGTCAAGACTGATATCCCACACAAAATAAAGCCGGTAACGATGAATCCTTTGTCCAAGTCCCGATTGTTCATCTTGGTTATTCGTGCCATAATAGCGTAGGCAAAAAGTGGTTGTGAAATAAGGCCAGCGGAAAGGTCAGTGACTGCCAGGCATCGAAACAGAAGTTTTGTTGGCGGATGAAGGGAAGTCTCCTTACTAAGAGCAACGAGGATCAAAGCATTGCCCAGTGATGCAGTGATGGAAAGAAAAATGTTCAACGCTGAAAGAAAAACAAGTACTCCAGTTAACCATTGTGATGTGTCTGTTTCGTTCATCTCGCTTGAGAAGTAGGCACATTGTAAGGTTAAGTTGGCCATTTGTTTGTGAAGGCGATTTCTCTTCCTGTTCTGAGTCGGCACAAAATATTGTTTCTTCCGATGTGTGATTATCAATACAAATATCCAATTTATGGGCCGTTAATAACTAATTCATTGCATTGTCCAAGCTAAGGTTCGCGATTTTCAACCAAGCTCTGAATTGAAGCTGTAGAATCAGATAGCCAAAACGTGTATTTGCCAAATTGCGTGTTATCTTAAGTGATGCTGACAAGGAAGTATAGAATATTAATTAATTACCACTCTTCCATATAAATTATTGAAATAAAATTACAAAAAAATATATTAACTCAATGGTTTTCACAGCACTAAATAAAATGACAGAAAAAAATACGTAAGCCATATCATTACAATTAGTCACAGGAGTTAATTAGTACGTAAGAATGGCAGAGAAAACTCTTAGAGTCTTGCTTAATATGGCTGTGGTCTTTGTAAAAACAGACCTAGCAGTCTGTCATTTAACAATTAAGCCAAAATCATACTAGAAACAAGTCAAGCACCTGCATTGATTAATTATTAACATGTTTTCAAATCGGCAACAAATGTGCATAATACTAACTACATAGAGTGTTTTGGTCATATCGTTCCATGATCTTTCTAATTAGTCGTTTCGTTTAGTTGTTGACGAATAATCACATATAAGCTCAGAGTATGAGGAGAAAGATGGCTAAACCTTTCTAAACTCTGTCACCCATTTAATCGCATATTTTGTTGATTTTCTCTTTATTAAGAAGCGTGTATGACTCAGGAATATTTAACAATTATTCCATGAGCGCGCGTTGGATATAAGATGATAGATAGCCAACGAGGCGCGTAGCGCCGAGTTGACTATAATCATCTCATATCCAACGAGCGCGGGTGGAATAATTGTTTTATTAAAAACGCCCCCAAAATATAGAAAACTGGACTACAATAAAAACAAAAAGGCCCAAAAAATCACGCTTACGCTCGCCATATACCATGATGGCTAAGCCAATGAAAACTCTCGAATTGCATCATCCAATGATCCAGTTTTTAATAATTAATATTATTCATTCAAAATATTTTCCCGTTTCTGATTGGTTAATATCACACGCATAATTCACCATGACCAGCTGCTGTTGACCAAATTTGGAAAGAATCTTTGTCACATTGCACCAATGACGTCCGAAAAGTGCAGCCTGCTGCAGATTATTGAACCGTTGACCGAGAAAACCTGGGACGAGATTGTGTTGTTTCTGGTGAGCAGAAAAACACGTTCTCGTCCCCAGAGGCCGCGATCCTTTTGGTCAGTTACGGGGATCGCGACCTCTGGCCCGGTCCAACGACATTCCGGTTTTGAATGGCTTTGTAAACACAATAGATTGAGACCAGAACCAATCACATTTGTCAGACTCGGCTCTGAGCATGTGCAGAGTGACGGGAAGTCCGTGAAATGCGGACTTCCGGAGTTGGACCTGGCCAGAGGTCGCGATCCCCGTAACTGACCAAAAGGATCGCAGCCTCTGGGGACGAGAATGAGAAAAACAAAGAACGAAATGGCGAAACTAATTTAAGAACGCGGAAATATTTTGAATGAATAATAAAGCAATTATTGAATTCGGCTTTCGTAGGATATGAAGAATTCTACAGATCTCGGAACGTGCTGTCCATCTCGGCCTTCGGTCTTGGTGGATAACACCCTCCTTGATCTGCAGAATTCTTCATATCCCACTCAGCCTCATTCAATAATTGCTAATTATTATTCATTCAAAATATTTCCCCGTTTCTGATTGGTTAAAACCGCACGCATAATTCACCATAACCAGCTGCTGCTTACAAAATTTGGAAAGAATCTTCGTCATATTCAATCAATGACGTCAAAAGTGCAGCCCGCTGAAAATTATTGAACCGATGACGTCAAAAGTGCCGCCCGCTGCAGATTATTGAACCGTTGACCGAGAAACCTGGGGACGAGATTGTGTTTTTTGGTGAGCAGAAAAACAAAGAGCGAAATGGCGAAACTCCTTTAAGAACGGGGAAATATTTTGAATGAATAATAAAGTAATTATTGAAATCGGCTTTCGTAGGACATGAAGAATTCTGCAGATCTCGGAGGGTGTTATCCACCTCGGCCTGCGGCCTCTGTGGATAACACCCTCCTTGATCTGCAGAATTCTTCATATCCTACTCGGCCTCATTCAATAATTATAATTGCTAAATATATCGGTTTATTCTAGAACTCCCCACTTAAAGTGCCAACTGACCTTTTTTATACCAATTAGTAAAGTTCCGTGGCAGAATTAATCTTTCTGGACATTGTTTCTTTTAGCTTAGTTTATTTCTGAAAGTATTTTGCGAGTTCCGTTATTCCAGTTTTCAAATAAAGCCAAATCAACATGACTTGACAGGTGATAAGCTAGATCATCAATTTTATCTTGATTTCGTCGAGGTGACAATTAGCAGAAGTATTAACGGCAGGAGAATATGAAACAAGGGCCCTGGTTAGTTCCTTTTGTTATACCTCCCAGCTCAAATACGTTTTCCGATTGGAGGAGAACGCGTCACGTGCCGTGGGTTTAAAACAATCCACTTACTCCCTAGGTCGAATAAAACTCACTAACTCCCTAGGGAAACAACAACTTAAACTTTGGACTCGCACGTGATCACGTTGTGCACTTTGAAACCGCGGAAAATTCGTGTAGCAATCGGCCTGATATTAACAATCCACTTACTGCACCTAGCATTTTAGCGTCTTGATTATTGAACCACCAATTGCTGGTTTTTACATGACGTCACTAAATTTCAAACTTCAGAAATGTTGATCCTCCTGAAATGTTACTTTCATGCTGTTTAAGAGCAGCTAAAAACTAAAAGTCATACATATTTTCACTCCGAATGGGTTCTTGGTTTAGTGATAGACTACGGTAAATTTATACTCAAACAATTAGACTACTCGCCCGAGTTTTTCTACGAGCGATAGTCAACTCGGCTGCGCCTCGTTGACTATCTGCTCGTAGAAAACTCGGGCTCGTAGTCTAACTGTTAAATATACAGTGGAACCTCGAATTAACGATGGGGACCGGCCAAATTTGTTCGTTAAATGGAGGGTTCGTTATATCGAAAACCTCGATATAACGAATTTGAGGGGAAAAGACCAAAATGTCCGTTATATCGAGGTCATAGTTAATGATTGTTTGTAACAAAGATGACTTCTGTGGAAATACTATGGTACCAATGTTTATGACATATAATAAGCCGTTGACTGAAAGGTTGCTGTCCCTTTACCATAAGGATTCTAAAGCATTTGCCGATTGTTGATCTGTTCAGCGTTTATCTTCTTAGCCACTCTGGTGACTTCCGCGCAAACGAGGAAACGAAACTTTGCGCTTGGGCTGAAAAACAGGCTTACTTCCGGTGAAATAGTAACCTGTTTACAATGGTTACGTCATATAGGTCATAAAATGTCAAGTGGCATGAGTGCACATGTGTCGTGTAAGCTGTCAAATTGCAAAAAAATGAGACGAGCAGGCGATCTCAAATCACGGGACGGGAGCAGCACGGAAAAGGGCGGGAGGTGGGAGATAAAGGTACGGGAAGCGGGAGGTTCTAACCCCCCTGACCCCCCACTTTTCTTCGGAGCTAACAAAAAATATCGACAGTACTAAAGTTGCTTTCGCTTCTTCTTATGTTCAACTCGAGCTTTCTGAGTTTGATTTGATCGGGAACAGTATATTTTGTTGTAAATTACACAAATACTTTCCTACCTGCGACCGCAATCGAAGAGCGAATTGACAACCGTGAGCGACCCATTTTTGCCGCATAACCAAAAGCTCGGAGACACAAAACGTTCATATTTTCCCTTTTGTTAATCTGCGTGAGTGATGATGTGTTTTTGCTAATAGGGGTGACTATTGAGTAAATTTCAACTATTGCAATTGTATTGCAATAGGTCACATGTACATTGCGATATTATTGTGATAGTATAGGTAGTACAGTGGAACCTCGATTTAACTGGCGAACCTCTACTGAACGAAGTCCTCGATATAACGAACGATATCTACGTCCCGTTCAAAGTTACAGTAAAATGTATGGAATAGGACCTCGATATAACGAAACTCGATATAACGAATTCTTCGATATCACGAACATAATCCAGAGGCCCAAACGTAAAATCTACCTCGATATAACGAATTACAATGTCAACACTGGCCCGACAGAAGATAAACGCTGAACAGATCAACAATCGGCAAATGCTTTAGAATCCTTATGGTAAAGGGACAGCAACCTTTCAGTCAACGGCTTATTATATGTCATAAACATTGGTACCATAGTATTTCCACAGAAGTCATCTTTGTTACAAACAATCATTAACTATGACCTCGATATAACGGACATTTTGGTCTTTTCCCCTCAAATTCGTTATATCGAGGTTTTCGATATAACGAACCCTCCATTTAACGAACAAATTTGGCCGGTCCCCATCGTTAATTCGAGGTTCCACTGTATATTTAACAGTTAGACTACGAGCCCGAGTTTTCTACGAGCAGATAGTCAACGAGGCGCAGCCGAGTTGACTATCGCTCGTAGAAAAACTCGGGCGAGTAGTCTAATTGTTTGAGTATAAATTTACCGTAGTCTATCACTAAACCAAGAACCCATTCGGAGTGAAAATATGTATGACTTTTAGTTTTTAGCTGCTCTTAAACAGCATGAAAGTAACATTTCAGGAGGATCAACATTTCTGAAGTTTGAAATTTAGTGACGTCATGTAAAAAACCAGCAATTGGTGGTTCAATAATCAAGACGCTAAAAATGCTAGGTGCAGTAAGTGGATTGTTAATATCAGGCCGATTGCTACACGAATTTTCCGCGGTTTCAAAGTGCACAACGTGATCACGTGCGAGTCCAAAGTTTAAGTTGTTGTTTCCCTAGGGAGTTAGTGAGTTTTATTCGACCTAGGGAGTAAGTGGATTGTTTTAACCCACGGCACGTGACGCGTTCTCCTCCAATCGGAAAACGTATTTGAGCTGGGAGGTATAACAAAAGGAACTAACCAGGGCCCTTGTTTCATATTCTCCTGCCGTTAATACTTCTGCTAATTGTCACCTCGACGAAATCAAGATAAAATTGATGATCTAGCTTATCACCTGTCAAGTCATGTTGATTTGGCTTTATTTGAAAACTGGAATAACGGAACTCGCAAAATACTTTCAGAAATAAACTAAGCTAAAAGAAACAATGTCCAGAAAGATTAATTCTGCCACGGAACTTTACTAATTGGTATAAAAAAGGTCAGTTGGCACTTTAAGTGGGGAGTTCTAGAATAAACCGATATATTTAGCAATTATAATTATTGAATGAGGCCGAGTAGGATATGAAGAATTCTGCAGATCAAGGAGGGTGTTATCCACAGAGGCCGCAGGCCGAGGTGGATAACACCCTCCGAGATCTGCAGAATTCTTCATGTCCTACGAAAGCCGATTTCAATAATTACTTTATTATTCATTCAAAATATTTCCCCGTTCTTAAAGGAGTTTCGCCATTTCGCTCTTTGTTTTTCTGCTCACCAAAAAACACAATCTCGTCCCCAGGTTTCTCGGTCAACGGTTCAATAATCTGCAGCGGGCGGCACTTTTGACGTCATCGGTTCAATAATTTTCAGCGGGCTGCACTTTTGACGTCATTGATTGAATATGACGAAGATTCTTTCCAAATTTTGTAAGCAGCAGCTGGTTATGGTGAATTATGCGTGCGGTTTTAACCAATCAGAAACGGGGAAATATTTTGAATGAATAATAATTAGCAATTATTGAATGAGGCTGAGTGGGATATGAAGAATTCTGCAGATCAAGGAGGGTGTTATCCACCAAGACCGAAGGCCGAGATGGACAGCACGTTCCGAGATCTGTAGAATTCTTCATATCCTACGAAAGCCGAATTCAATAATTGCTTTATTATTCATTCAAAATATTTCCGCGTTCTTAAATTAGTTTCGCCATTTCGTTCTTTGTTTTTCTCATTCTCGTCCCCAGAGGCTGCGATCCTTTTGGTCAGTTACGGGGATCGCGACCTCTGGCCAGGTCCAACTCCGGAAGTCCGCATTTCACGGACTTCCCGTCACTCTGCACATGCTCAGAGCCGAGTCTGACAAATGTGATTGGTTCTGGTCTCAATCTATTGTGTTTACAAAGCCATTCAAAACCGGAATGTCGTTGGACCGGGCCAGAGGTCGCGATCCCCGTAACTGACCAAAAGGATCGCGGCCTCTGGGGACGAGAACGTGTTTTTCTGCTCACCAGAAACAACACAATCTCGTCCCAGGTTTTCTCGGTCAACGGTTCAATAATCTGCAGCAGGCTGCACTTTTCGGACGTCATTGGTGCAATGTGACAAAGATTCTTTCCAAATTTGGTCAACAGCAGCTGGTCATGGTGAATTATGCGTGTGATATTAACCAATCAGAAACGGGAAAATATTTTGAATGAATAATATTAATTATTAAAAACTGGATCATTGGATGATGCAATTCGAGAGTTTTCATTGGCTTAGCCATCATGGTATATGGCGAGCGTAAGCGTGATTTTTTGGGCCTTTTTGTTTTTATTGTAGTCCAGTTTTCTATATTTTGGGGGCGTTTTTAATAAAACAATTATTCCACCCGCGCTCGTTGGATATGAGATGATTATAGTCAACTCGGCGCTACGCGCCTCGTTGGCTATCTATCATCTTATATCCAACGCGCGCTCATGGAATAATTGTTAAATATTCCTGAGTCATACACGCTTCTTAATAAAGAGAAAATCAACAAAATATGCGATTAAATGGGTGACAGAGTTTAGAAAGGTTTAGCCATCTTTCTCCTCATACTCTGAGCTTATATGTGATTATTCGTCAACAACTAAACGAAACGACTAATTAGAAAGATCATGGAACGATATGACCAAAACACTCTATGTAGTTAGTATTATGCACATTTGTTGCCGATTTGAAAACATGTTAATAATTAATCAATGCAGGTGCTTGACTTGTTTCTAGTATGATTTTGGCTTAATTGTTAAATGACAGACTGCTAGGTCTGTTTTTACAAAGACCACAGCCATATTAAGCAAGACTCTAAGAGTTTTCTCTGCCATTCTTACGTACTAATTAACTCCTGTGACTAATTGTAATGATATGGCTTACGTATTTTTTTCTGTCATTTTATTTAGTGCTGTGAAAACCATTGAGTTAATATATTTTTTTGTAATTTTATTTCAATAATTTATATGGAAGAGTGGTAATTAATTAATATTCTATACTTCCTTGTCAGCATCACTTAAGATAACACGCAATTTGGCAAATACACGTTTTGGCTATCTGATTCTACAGCTTCAATTCAGAGCTTGGTTGAAAATCGCGAACCTTAGCTTGGACAATGCAATGAATTAGTTATTAACGGCCCATAAATTGGATATTTGTATTGATAATCACACATCGGAAGAAACAATATTTTGTGCCGACTCAGAACAGGAAGAGAAATCGCCTTCACAAACAAATGGCCAACTTAACCTTACAATGTGCCTACTTCTCAAGCGAGATGAACGAAACAGACACATCACAATGGTTAACTGGAGTACTTGTTTTTCTTTCAGCGTTGAACATTTTTCTTTCCATCACTGCATCACTGGGCAATGCTTTGATCCTCGTTGCTCTTAGTAAGGAGACTTCCCTTCATCCGCCAACAAAACTTCTGTTTCGATGCCTGGCAGTCACTGACCTTTCCGCTGGCCTTATTTCACAACCACTTTTTGCCTACGCTATTATGGCACGAATAACCAAGATGAACAATCGGGACTTGGACAAAGGATTCATCGTTACCGGCTTTATTTTGTGTGGGATATCAGTCTTGACTTCAACGGCAATAAGCGTCGACAGGCTTCTTGCTCTGAAGCTTGGTGTAAGATACAGACATGTTGTTACTTTGAGACGAACTCGTGTGTTAATAGCCTGTTTTTTTGCCACTGGTGTTTCAAGTGGATTGATATATCTTTGGAATAAAAGTATTTCCCGTATTGCAGTCGACATCTTTGGAGTAATATCTCTGATAACTTCAATTTTCTGTTACGCGAAGATTTACTTGACATTACGGCAACAGCAGTCTCGAGTCCAGGAACTAGTCAGTCAAAGAGAGCCAAATGGAGAAGGTTCTCCACTGAATATAGCCCGATACAAGAAGACAGTTTCTAGCATAGCATGGGTGCAGATGGTGTTGGTAGTTTGCTATATTCCTTATTTTATCGTATCTATATTTAGATTAAGTGTCATGTCGAATGGAAAATCGATTGAGGCTGTTTATTTGGCTACGGTAACTCAGATATACCTAAACTCGTCTCTCAACCCTATTCTCTATTGTTGGAAAATCAGAGAAGTGAGACAAGCAGCAAAAGACACAATTAGTCAGGTCCACTGCTAATGTATGTAGCCCGGCACTGATGGTTTCCATAATACTGACGGGAAACAGAGAAACCACTCCTGTTATTTGTGTGTTTTACAGCATTGCACCACGACAAAAAAAAAAAAAAAAAAAAAAAAAAAAAAAAAAATTCAAAACCTAATGTAAAAGCTCTATTAGGCCACTTTTGTACCAGCTCAATATGATGAAAACAATTAAAGAATGATACATAAATGAGCGGGAGGAAAAAGCTTTTAATTTCCATCCGAGGAAAATAAACACTTTTATTAAAGAATAAATTAGTGTAATGTAAGCAGAACACGCATGTCAATAGCGAGACTGATAAAAGATTGTTTATATCCAAATAAATATATTTTATTAACCGGCTGGGAGATCCGTATGATAAAAATATGTGACCGACCGAGGTCTTGAAAATGCTGCACGAGCCCGCGGACCGAGACCAGAATCATCAAGCCCGAGGTCACAGTTTTTCACTATACGGACTGACCCTGAGCCGGACAATAACATTTTTATCTTCTTCTGATCTTGCAAAAAAAATTAAAAAAATAAATAAAAAAAAGTGGGTCTGTTTACGGATCGTCGGCTTACGAGCTGTCGCTGAAGAAACACTTAATGTTAGTTGGATTAAGTTCACCAGATAACTTCTCCAAACTGTGTGAAACGGTGTGAAATTTCGTGCAAAGTTGTACTACCAAATTAATTTGTGTCAGTTGCTGCGAATCACTCGAAATCAGACTTTTCCGCCGTAAATTGAGCGGTAGCAGATAGCGAGGAAATTCCGTCAAGTGCAATGCACAGAAATTCTCTCAAACACAGCGAAGAGCAGAGAAGTAAACTCGACTGATATTGTCTCATTTGCTATTTAAAATTGTAGAGACAGACACACAGGATTACTCGCCATTACAGCACCGAGCTGCAAACAGCCAAACAAACTCTCACAACTTCAAAAACACTCAATCGAATCTACTTACAGTGACTTTCCTTGCCATGTAAAGGTGAGTAGTTGATTAGTCGCCTATGGAGTGTAAAAGGGCGAGGGATTCACCATTGCTGTTGTCACGAAGCTCTCTAGAACCTCTAATTTCATTGGATCTTGTTGGCACGAAGCTCTATTGTTTTAGGGTTAGGATTCTTTGTTACCATTGTTTGTATATCATTTTCTCAACCAATCCTGTGAGACGTTCCGAAGAGCTTCGTGGCGGCCTCACCATTGCCACCAATTCGTTTACGAAAATAGATCAATTGGATGGATTCCACCCGCTGTCGCGGTCCGGATGACAAAATTCCGCTCGCTCCAGGAACTAATCAGGTCAGATAAGAATTTCTTGACTTTATCCCCTGCATGGTTTTCTTTTCCAGCATTTTAATTTTTAATAATAATAATATATGTAATAATAATAATATTTAATAATATTTAATAATAATAATAATAATAATAATAATAATAATAATAATAAAATAATAATAATAATAATTAGAAAATAAGAATAACTAAATAATAAAAGCAATTTTATTAAAACATTTCTGCAAACTTTTACAACAATTCTATCAATTGTCAATTACTTTACATGGTGTGTGGTGTATTGTCCCTTTTTTGCTGAAAACATTAAAAATCAAGATAAATTCAAAATCTAATAATCTGATAAATCTAAAAGTACCTAAAAAACTATCTAGAAAAGCGAAAGGCGAATGGCAAACTGAAACCCTACATAAAATTCGGCTAAGAAACACTAAACAATGTCAATGGCTCCTTCGACAGCTGCGATTTCAATATCGCAGTTGTTGTAGTCAAACGCAGTACGGCGCTTCACCCGCGATCCTCAAAGGCAAACCAGCGCCGACCTAAGGAGCGCAAAGGATGTCCTTGCATCAATCCAGGAAATTGTTTGCGAATAATGTTCTCCTTTCTTGGCAGCTATCAGCTCAGCCAGTCGACTATGGTATCTTATTCATTCCTTCCCCATCCCTCCAGTAGTTGTAAATACAAGCGGCGTGAACGAGCCATGCTCAACATCCAGCACTCTCCTCGAGTACAACCGTTTCTTGTCGTTTTCATGGATGCGATAGATCTGCTGTGGCTCCTGGTCCCTGTAAGACTCAGCATTAGGGTGGCAGACCCTCAAATCAAAGATTGCCGAGCTCTGGGGATCCCAGAAGCCACGCGCCCGAATGTCCAAGCTTTCGTCTTGTGCTTTATTGGACCCTCTACTGAGCTGTTCTTCAGTGATGTCTTGGAGAACTGGCTCGATCTCAACATCGCTACACACCGTACTCAAAAGATCGGCCTCGAGGTCTCTCAACTCGTTTTGACGTTGAATTACAAAGCCCCCTCGTTTGCAAATCATTGCGTGGTCCACTGTGAAGTTTTCTCCACACGCACATACTGATGGAATGTCATCGAACGGCCAATCATAACTTAATAATAATAATAATAATAATAATAATAATAATAATAATAATAATAATAATAATAATAATAATAATAATAATAATAATAATAATAATAATAATAATAATAATAATAATAATAATAATAATAATAATAATAATAATAAAACTGAAAAAAACCGATCAGCGATTTTAACATAAAAAACGCTGGTATAAACCGGTGATCAGTTGCATATATAAAATACAATTCACATCAATACAAGTTACACAACTTAACTTAATAGTATCGCGAAAGTCTCTTCAAAATGTGAAAACAAATCAAGTGGCGTGAAACACAAACAAAATAATAACAAACTTACATTATGTTCAAAGCGGAAATAACTTGGCGCAGCAGAAACAGTTATATAAAAAAAAAAACACACAACGTATTCAACTAAAAGCAGGTTATAACCAGTGTCGGGTTGATTGATAGGAATCTTCAATTTCATATTTTAATTGTGCGGAGCGAGCCGCATAGCGAGCGAGCAGCAACAAAATGAATGTGTAGAAGGGGGTACGAATTCTCGATTTCACCCCTTTTAACAGAATGCATTGCCTTTAGCTCGAGTGCACTGCACAACTTTTTACCAGAGTGCATTGCATTTTGCTTTTAAACTTAGTAGGCCATTTCTTAGCATTCTTGTTTCCTTGGACGAACTCTTAAATGCAGAGAAATAATCGTTACTGTACTCGCTCTGACGCTCCTCGCTGCAGGCGAGCGAGAAAACCTCTGACATCCAGGGTATTACTATAGCTGGTAGAATAATCAGTAAAACAAATGAAAATCGTAGAACATATATACTAATTTCATACTTGCTGCGATCTCTTCCTTCTCATCCAAACATATAAAGTTTAGGTAAGGCTCAGGCATCATGTTTGCACATCGCGATGGACACGTCCTCGACATTCTAGAGACATTTAATGCGTACCAATACAGAGTTTATTAGTCAGATTTTTGCTCCTACAATTTCCTCACCTTTTGATTTTTACGATCTAATAAAGGGGTGGTTGATATGCATCGTTTTATGTTCAAACATAGTTCAGATCGCTATGTGCGGCTTTGTCACGATCCCTAGTCACACCTCACTATTGACGGGTCATCATGTATAAAGTTGATGAATACAAGGAGAGATTTCAAGTTACATTTTCTTAGTTTTGCTTTTTTGATGCACACAGTTTGGAAATCTTTATTTGCCGCTATTTGCAATTGGCGTAAAATATGTGCCGGATTACTATCTTTTAGACACCCTAGTTAATTTTATTGCTCCGGTGAAAAATGTATACAGCAGAAACAAAAAGAAAAGCCGAAATTTATAAGCTTAAATAAATAAGTTAAAAAGGCTTATTGTTCAATTTTACGAGCCCAATATACAGAAAAAAAAAAACTACAGAAACCAAGCTATGCTACAGAACTTTGCTATAGAATGAACATGTGTAACCAACTACTGTGCGTGAATGATTCCAGTATCGGCATGTACATGAATGATTAAATATTACAGCGTCATGTGTGTTTCATTATAAATACAAAATCGGCAAATATGTCTGAGGAATCGGTGACGAAGTTTAGTCCATTTAGTCATCTTTCTCCAAATCCTTTATTTTGCAGCTTCATCCTTCAGCATCAACAATGTGAAAAGACTGTAAGATCTTCGCCTTGGTTTGCGGCTCTACTACTTTTTTTCGTACATACAGCCGGCGGTCAGCAGTATCTACCGTTTGAATAACGTAATGGGATATGAAGACTAATTTACTGGCCGATAAATATCGTATTTTCTCTTTGAAAAACCGCCGGACCCGACTAAACATACCATCTCCCACGTAGATTTGTAAATACGTACGACCCTCAGGAAAGTTCGAATGCATAATCAGTAATTAGATACTTGTATCTCTCAAAATTAAAATAATAAATAACAACTCTCGTCAACTCCAGGCAAGAATAAACTACAAAAGTCAAGCAAACGACGGATCTATGAAGCTTCAGTGGATAAAAACAAAATTAAAATTAAAAACGATTATTGTTAAGTTTTGGAAATTGTTTCGGGCCCAACTATGGGCTTCAAACTATGCGTACGATTATCTATAAAAACAGCAGACGTGTGTTATTGTGTCCTTTGCAGCTTGTCTCACTTCTCTGATCTTCCAAAAACAAAGAATTGGGTTCAAAGATGAATTTAGATATATCTGGGTCACAGCAGCTAAATACAACACTTCAATTAATCTTCCATTCGAAGTGATACTTAATCTGAGAATAGAAACGATAAAATACGGAAGGTAGCAAGCTACCAACACCATCTGCACCCATGCTATGCTAGAAACTGTCTTCTTGTATCGAGCTATATTCAGTGGAATTCCTCTTCCGTTCAGACATCCTTTGTAAGTGTGGTCTTGTATCTGCACTTGATGTTGTTGTAATCTGAAGTAAATCGTAGTGTACGAGAAGATTGAAGTTATCAGAGAAACCACTCCAAAGATAATTACTGCAACCCAGGCAATATTATTATTCCAGAAATGCATCGTTCCGCACGAAACACCAGTGGCAAAGAAACAGACTATAACTGCACGAGTTCGTCTCAGTGTTACAACATGTCTGTATCTCAAACCAAGTAAGAGAGCGAGAAGTCTGTCCACACTTATTGCCGTCGATGTTAAGACTGATAACCCACACAAAACAAAGCCTGTAACAATGTATCCTTCGTTGTGAAAGTTCATCTTAATTAGTCGCGCCATAACAGAAACCGCAAAAAGTGGTTGTGAAATAAGGCCAGCAAAAAGGTCAGTGGCTGCAAGACATCGAAACAAGAGTTTCGTTGGTGGATGAAGAGAAGTCTCCTTTTGAAGCGCAACGAGGATAACAGCATTTCCCAGAGATGCTGTAATGGATAGGAAAATGTTTAAGGCTGAAATAAGTACAAATACACTGGTTAACAACGTAGATGTACTTGTATCATTGTTTATCCCGCTTGTGTTGCTTCTATCTTGTGCGGAAAAGTTTGCCATTCTTGATGATAAATGCTTGTTCGGGTTATGGGAGCCGTACAAACCGCTCTTTAAGTATTTTTAGCTTTTTTCAGTTTTCGATGACTGATTATTAGATAGATATTCCGCATATGCGACGTTTAGTTGTTCGTTATAATCATTAATTGTTGTGAATTGTCCACAATTACGATGTTCAACATGGCAGCGAGATTCTATAAAAGTCGTTGCGTGAAAGAGCCAAAATGTGCGTTCGTTAAATTGTGTTGGAGTGATGGACAAAGCAGCTGCAAAAATGCATTAAGCTAAATTAACACTCTTCCATATTACATGTAATTGTTTCAAAAAATGACCAAGGACAATTTTATTGCTCACTGAAAGGTTTATGCAATTGTGAAGAGCTTACTATGTAACTAAAGAGAAGTGGGGAAATTTAAATCTTCTGAACTTTCGGAATATTTAGCAATGGTCTATACGTAAAAGCAACAGGAAAAAAAAGTCTGTCATCTAGCAATTAGGCCGAAACCAAAATCAATAAAAGTAAAGCACCTGGTGAAAATTTCCTAAATGCCGCCTTCAAATCGGGGTGACCAACTACTTAACCCATACTGATCACACCGTACTATGATGTTTCCATTTTGTTGTTTATGTACAAATAATTTACAAGTTGGAGATTGTGAGGAAAGATCAGTAAACTGACTGAATTATCGAAACTCTGTCACCCATTTATTTTGCTTATTTCATCTTTATTTTCGTAAGAGCAGCGGGAATATTTTAATTTGTGACGTACGCGTTGATTCGAGAATTACCCGCGAGAGCTGGAAACCCATTCATTCAATGACCAAGTTTTGTAGTAGTCGTGCTTCCAAACTGTCTCATTTTTTTTTCTTTTTTTGGCTCGTAAAATTGGCAAAAATTGCTTCTTTTCGCTTAAACGTGTTCACGTAGGCTTTTTGGATAACGGATGTTCTATTTCCGAGAGTAAAAATTGCACTAAAATACATTAAAGTTAATTTAGAAACTGAAAGGGCTCATTCAATGAAGATTAAAACTAACTGATCATCACTTGTGTTTTTGCTCTTTTCTTTTTCTTTATGCTATAATTTTAATAAATTATTCTATATATATGTATATGCAGAATGACAGGTTTTTTTACCCTTTGAGTTAGTATGTCCCCTTGATTACTTGAAAATTTTACTCTTTCTCCATTGGTCCCCTATTAGCAAACTTCATTTTCCCTAATTTTTTCCGCTAATGAATAGAGAAATCCCTTGTTCCCACATATTGATCTCAAACACGCCTTGTTCTCCTGAAGAAAGTGATAACATTTCCTTTTTTCCCAC
>JAHPZR010043220.1:27500-55285 GCA_019787425.1 Platygyra sinensis | reverse complement strand
GTTTTAAACTGAACAATCGCAACTGTAATAACTGGGGCCTGTTTCTCGAAAGCCCGGTAACTTAACGGGCCCGAAATCAGATTTTGGAATCAAAATCTCAAGAAAAGTAGGGTGTGTTCTGACCTCTAATAAGGTCCATTTTTTTTCTCTAGCTAATAACTTTATAATATTCAAAACTTTTGAAACTCCCATCTGGAATGGAAAACAAAACAGCTTAACGGGCCCGGTAATTACCGGGAGCTTCGAGGAACGGGCCCCAGGTCTGTTGTTATTACTAATGAGATTGGGATTGGAATAAATTGACCGCCCTCGCGAGAACCCTCGCCCTGGCTAGATTTCAAACAAAATCGTGTGTCCTATTCTCAATTAAGTGTTTTTATGAAGGTTAGTTGACAGGCACACGGTTATCTCTATATAGGCATATTTTGAAGTAGACGCCACAAGGGATGGTAGTTAAAACCAGTGATATCAAGGTTTCTCTAGGTAAAAAAGAAATAGTTTTTCTCTTCAAGTCCAACGTGCGTGTCATCGCGATCCATCACCGAGTCATCAACTATTACTGAACCTGACTGGTCGGTTTTGCAGTAGACCTTCTAACATAAATCTTAGCCCGTTTGTTTGCTTCTTTGATGTTTACCGGATTTCTTAAAGGAGCTCCGTCACGGTCAAACGGTGTGAAAAGTTTAGCTTACATTTTTTTAGTTTCATTTATCTGTAATCCGTGTCAATCTTTTCCATCTTTAACCGTCCTTGTTCCTTTATGGTTCATTATTATCTCTTGGGTGTTTTTCTATCTTAGTAAACTATTATTTTCAGGTTTCCTTCAATTTAAAGGTATTACTAATTTTGTCCGTAGTCAAAATAACTTAAAATACCGTAACTAAACTCCCTTAACTATTCACTCAATTAACTTCGCTTTCATGTTCCACTTTGCGTTAATAATTCCTGTGAGAAGTTAGGTGTTAAAAAAGTGTTGCTATTTCGAACGCCCAGTTTCACACATTTGTTCTAATGAGCTTGTAAAAGGTTTAGTTTAATTTTGTTCGAGAAAAAAACACCAAATTTGTTGAAACGTGCATGATACCTTTGTGAACTTTTGATGCGTGAGTCAAGTTTCCTTCCCGAAAAAACTAGGTATCTTACTTAACTAAGAGATATTGACAAGTCATGCGTCAAACCAGGACTTCGCTTTAAGCCTCTCTGTTATGCTAATTATTTTTAGGCAACTACCAAGGTCACAAATCGAATTTGGACTTAGGTACAAAAAACGTGCAATTGTTTTTGTTATTTCTCGTCTCTCTGTATAACAGCTTGATTCCAAGCCCCTTAGGAGTTATTTGACGTTCCTTAACAGACCTAGATAAGGGCATTTTTCCTACCGGACAGGAGTGGACGTTAGCAATAAACCGCTAGGTGTAAAGAAGGGTTTAAGCGAAACAAACTTACGGATATCAATGCCAGGACTCGAGTCCAACCCGAGTCTAAGGTTGTCGGAGTTCTGGCTCTAGTTCTAGCTCGAGTCCAAGCTCGTGTCCAGTCTCGCATCCTGACTTGGTATTTAGGTATCCTTGGTTTAAGTAAGTCAAAAGAAGGAAAGAGAATTGGTAAAAGCCCTATATTTCAATATATATATTTAACTCAGTTGACACAAAAAGCTGTTTAATTACGGAAAACATAGTGCATTAGACACAAGTTGCGATGAGTCGACAGAAAGTCTAGTTCTTGTGATCATATTAAACATTTTTGTTCAAGACATAAGTTTCTTTATTGTTTCTTTTATCGTTTTTTTTTTTTCTTAGAAACGTTTTTCTTCGTTCCCTAATATATTGTTCTGTCACGGGTTAAAACGATTTTGCAACATTTTTTCCTTGTCTTGAGAACACGTTTCACACGATCTATTCCTCTTCATAGCTGTCTTTCGCAGAATGTTAAATTATTCAATGTTAAAAGTATGACATCTTGAAGGTATCATTTCCCCATGTTAAGCAATTCCTGCAGAACTTATCTTCATCGGAACATGCAAATAACTGGCGGTATTTCCTTGTCTTACTGTGACACACAATGATGTTATGACTCGTATTATGCTTGTCACTCCTCGTATTCGTCCAATTTCATTTCGCTTTGTATAACTGTTGTGTATGCCAGCAGCTGTCGAAATGTTTTGGTGTTATTTTAGACTTTCGAAGTGCAGATGAATTACCTTGAATAGTTCAGTAAACTACTGAGAATGGGCTTAATATTTGGAAAATCTACGGCTGCAAGAAGGCAAAATTTCTGTTTTAGTCGGTAAGTTTACACTAAATCATCGATCTTTCAAAAATCACAAAGTTTGGAATTGTCAAAGTTGAACTAGAGAATTCAACTCTGTTTAATAATTTACATATCTTGTAGCCCTTCGTTCTGTCAATCTTGCCTAAAGGTGAAAGCTTTTCGAATCTTTTGAAACTGTGGACAATTTATTCCTACACACAATATTAGAACAGTTATGAAGTCTTGTGATTGTCGCAGCCTCCGGCCTTAGAACAAGATGTATTTATCTTGATGTCAACTCCAGCGTTTCTGCAAACGTTTTCCTCATTTGCAGAGTTTCTGCCAGGTTTGCATCAAAAACTAGACTAACGAGAGGACCTTGTTTTGTGTCAACGGACGAACTACGTGCATGACGTGTCAACAGTGGAAACTTAACCTCTTGAAAAGACATAATCGTAATCCTTTATATTTTAGATATATTCAAGGTTAATATATACGAAGAGTGCTTGTTGCGGAACTTGCATGTAATTTAAATGCAGGTGTTTTCCTTAAGACATGAAATTGATATTCTTATTAGCCTATATTTAAATGGCACTTTTCTCAAGTTTTGGGCTTTGTGTTCTAAAAGAACGGGATTTTGAGAACCTTTGCATCTTTCGGTAACTCAAAAGGGCGAGAATGTCATGTATAATTTATTTGACTTCATTTGAGCGTTTACAGCGTCGTCAATGGCTATTTCAGACTAATCATACTTTATCAAATAGGTGTTGGTACTAAGTTATTTTTCTCACGAAAAAAGAGTCGGTTTGTGAGAAAAAAAACTCAAGTGTTCGCCCAGAAACAAACGCCATATTAAAGAATTACAAGAAGGAGGCGTGATGTCCTCTGAAAACCTGCTTGGGATGGGTGATCAAGTGTTGTTCGGAATCCTGTCAAAATTTTCGTGTATTGTGTACCGGGTGAAAACTGAATACCTTGACAAGACTTTAGATACAAACCCAGGGGCCCTAAACGTGGTCAGGTTGGACGTGGGTTTGGCTAAATACTGTAGAGGTTTCACATTAGACTCTGTAAAACGCTTCTATCCGAAGGCTGAATGGTGTACTAGGTTTACACTGCAGACAAAACGTGCAGACTGCCCGAGGTAACTAACGTTTTGACTATTAATGTGTGACTGTTAATGTGAATTAAGTCAATTTTCTTAAACACCATCTAACATTCGTTGAGACAATTATCTTCAATGGTTTATCGATTCAATTAAGTGTCCCGGACGCAATTTACTTTTCGTAGCTAAAGGGAGGCCACTATAGTATCTATAGAATTGTAACGATAGGGTTCTCCTAGTCATAACAACATTCTCTTGTTTATTCCAAGTTTACACGTTCGAAATTACGTTCAGAGAAAAAAAGCAGGCTACATGATATCGCCTTCGTCTACTGAGTCAGGTTAATGGTCTGTATAAATATAAAAAGGCGTAGTTAAAGTTTAACTTGTACGATTCAAATTCATGTCGAATACACACATTAATTGACACCTGTCTCAACGCATATTAATGAACATAAGTACTTAGCTAAACATTCTCGAGAAAGTCATAACGAGAACCTAGACCGAGCAAATATGCACGAACAGGTTAACATCTAAAAGTAGCGCATGCAGAGGGAAGTTGGAATGTCTGTTTATGAATTAAAGGAGCTACGGGTTGAAAAGTTTTGCCTAAAATTTTCAATTTCGTTGTTTGTTATCCGTGTCAATCTTCTCCATCTTGAACCATCCTTGTTCCTTTATGATTTATTGTTCTATCTTTGGTGTTTTTCCATCTTTGTAAAGTATTATTCTCAGGTTTCTTCAATTAAAAGGTAATTTTGTCGATGTTCAAAATAACACTCGTCACTGTTTGAGTATTTTGAAAAGTTTGGCCTAAAGGTTTCAAGTTCGCCGATTGTATTCATTGTTTACCTTCTCCATCCTTATGGATGTTTGTTCCTTTATGGTTTATTATTATCTCTTTGGTGTTTTTTTTTTTATCATAGTAAACTATTATTTTCAGGTTTCTTTCAATTTAAGAGTAATGTTGTATATGGCCAAACTAACTCAGAACACCTTCACTGTTTAATTACTTGTAATTTTCAAGTCTTAACACTTTCGCAACTAAACCAATAAATATTTCTTTTAAAATATAGTAAAAGAGTATGAATGCACGCAATCTGACACCGGAATTTTTTAGCAGTTGCACTCAGTAACGAAAAGTGCCCCTTGTCACTGCTTACTATTCTTATCTTTAACTTCCTTCATTTCAGACGATCGTGTTAACAACTATCAAATCCGGCGTGAAGAAGAGATACGTAAAGAAGCCGAACATAAGATAAAAGAGATCCAGGATCGCGAGGAAAGAATCCGACTAGAAGCTGAAGAAAGGATCGAAAAATATCGACAGCGTCAAGCGGAGATTCGACGGGACGCCGAGAGAAGGCTGCTCGAGGAACAGGCCAAAGCTGAGGAGTTAAAAAAGACGACTTCGTCGAAGCTTAAAGAGGAGCATCTGCGAGAGGAAGAATTACGACGACAGGCGGAGGAGCGCATTCAAGAGGAAAAGGAGAAACGAGAATACATTCGACAAGAAGCGGAAAGACTTCTGAGGGAAGAGAAGCTATTGGAATCCCAGAGGAGAAATCAGGATTCCGTATCCTCAGCCCCTGAGATTATTACAAGGTATAGGACAGAAGTCATCATCCCATCTCCTGAGAGGGAAAACGCTCCTTTGAAGGAAATTAAAGATCAAACGGAACCTGAAGACATGGAGGGTGCTACTGAAAAAGAACGGCAAGCTAGGAGTCAGAGGCGTAAGATGATGGTGTATGATCCGGAGACGGGTTGCTATAGGAAAGCTCAAGACGACGATAAGGAAAATACCGTGGTTGAGACTAAAACTGAGAGAGTAGAGTATCGTTTTAATATTCGTTCAGACGAAAAGCCTCGTAAAACCACAGAAGCTATAGATGCTTCGTCTAAACCTGACAAGGCCTCAGAAGACGTCACGGTTTCGATGGAATCAGTGCAGTATAGTACGGAACAGACTATTGTGTTGAATGGCAAGGAGAGATCAAGAAGCCAAGAACATGAAGGCGACGCCAGAGATGAAGAGGAGGACATTAAGAAAGCTGGCGACATTATCAAAGCCAAGTTTGAAGAGGGTCGGAAACGATTCGAGCAGGAACCCGTTGAAAGGAATAGGAGTGACTCCTCCAGGCAGAGAACGACAAGGGCAACATCTGATGATTCCTTGGAAGAGAAGATCAAAGAAATGGAGAAGAGAAGAGAGCGGTTGCTTCTACGAGGACCGTCTTCGGAATCAATGGAAATCCGAGGTCGGAGACCCTCTGAGGAAACGAAGGATCCTTCTCCAAAAGTGGAGAGTCTGAGAGATGGGTCGAAGAGTCCAGTAGATGATACTACGAAGAGGCAAAGAAGTCGAAGCGAACGTAACAAACGGCGTTTAACAGCCGAGGAGCTCAGCTTAAAGAAGTCTCCTGGAAGCGAAGAAGATTTATCCACACGGACGTCGGGCGCAGATGCCGTGAAAGTTACAAAGACAGACCCACAAATAGAAGAGAGGCAAACAGAAACGAGGAAGGAAAGCTTAACGTTCCAGTTGAAAAAGCGCGATAAACCAGATATACCAGACGACCAGGTTTCCTTGACGCAAGTGAAACCAGTTGAAGCTTCCCCAGACCTGATGAACTGGGATGACTCAACAGATGGGCCCGTCCCCGAGAAGGAACCTACTCCAATGTTCAGGAAGAGGGCAGACAGCGCTGAAGGCGAGA
The DNA here is from genome assembly GCA_019787425.1 of Platygyra sinensis. Taxonomy (NCBI): domain Eukaryota; kingdom Metazoa; phylum Cnidaria; class Anthozoa; order Scleractinia; family Merulinidae; genus Platygyra; species Platygyra sinensis. The sequence goes on along the minus strand of JAHPZR010043220.1, from coordinate 49,211 downwards.
TGTTCCCCAGACCCATGAAGCTTGTCGAGATAGAAGCTCCCATTACAGTTGCTCAGAAGGGAGAAGTGGAGAGTGAACCAGTTTTGACAGCAAACCTTCTTGACCTTGATGAGGTAAGGAACTCTCCTAATGATGTCATTTCACTACATTGTCTATATGTTTATAATGGCACGACTCCACCACTGGACAATTTCAAACTTCTTTGGCTTTTCTGTTACAAACGAATTCAACTAGGCATTTGAGAATTGGGTCCAGATTTCAACAAAAACACTGACTTGAAACCGAATTCTATCGAGGTGGATTTCATAACTTATGAGATCTTACGGTAGTTGTGAAGGAGTTATTTTACGGTTATTTTACGATATAACTTCCGTAATCATTTTTTTAAGCGTCTCTTTGTCGCAGGTAATCGCGTTGATAGTTTTCAAGAAGTTGTACACAGATTCCAAAATATTAGTTGGAAAATTCCCTTCATACATTTGCTTGCAAGGAGTCATTTGTGGCACGGCATGCGTTTTCAGACAATTAAACGTTAAAATAAACACACATTCATGTAATGATTGTAAAGGGAAGGTTCCAGCTCTATAATGCATTATGCAGAAGGCGTTTTCTTTAGGTATGATTGATTCCTGGTCACTTTTTGTTTTTTGTTTAAACGTTTCAAGTTAGTATGTCGACCAAAGGAATGCCTTGGTTTTGAATTAATACTGATGAAACTCGCAGCTCTTGACGAGTTCAAGCCATTTACACCTCAGAGGTTTACTTTTGTCTAGTTACCGAGTGTACTGGCTGCGAAAGTTGAACGTTGTTTAGAGGTTTCGTCGTTACTGAATCTCTAGAATTTTAAGAAAACAATACACGTAATGAAGGCGGCCGTCTTCATGCAACTTAACGTAAATGAATGATTGTGTTTGTATGAATTGTTACAGACCGCAGCATGCGTGGTACGACAAATGAATACCTCATCTTGTTCCTCTTCCCATTCTTTTCTCGGCGCTGATTCAACGGTGGTACGCTGCACATTCTCAACGTAACGTTCCTCTTGTACAGCAATTCTAGACGCACGAGGAACGTCTCTGTGTGGTACTGGGGCAGCATCTTGCTCCTGCCCTTGCAGGAAAGGCAAGGTATCAAGCTTCAACTTTCGAATTTGCTTACTCTTAACTTTCTCTTCGTATTCATCCTCTACTTCTCGTTCTTTTTCTATTTCATCAAAATGGCTGTCGACAACAGGTGCTGATTCGGAGACCTGGACACTGGCTCTGTCAATTCTCTCCTCTGTGGGTTTCATCGACTTGTGAGGCTTTTCGGGTTCTTTGGCTGGCTCTCTTAGAAACTGACCCAAGAGATTGGGATTTATCCTTCTTATCTCCTTTGTGCGCACTTTCGCTTCAAATTCGTCATCGCTTGAATCGCCTTCCTCTTGTTGATCTTCCTCCAAAGCCTCACGTTCCAATCGTCTTTTTTCTTCTAATTTTGCTCTTTCAATCTCTTCCCTTTCTTGCTGTCTTCTTTGCTCCTCCACTTTCCTCCATCCAGGAATTTCGTCATCTTCACTTTCCTCTTCGTACGTGTAGGTGTAAAGAACTGACGTGTCAGGCTACAAGTGATGAATATAGTTTAGCTAAAAGTTGTTTAGCTATCCATCTAGTGCCTATGTTTCTGTGTTTCTGGGGCAGCTATGCCAGATATAGAGCCATGCAGGAATCAGATGCATAGCGAAAGAAGAGCTAGACAAAGGCTAAACTGATTTAGGTGCAGAGCAATACACTAAGAAGGTGCACAACCCAAACAGAGCAAGAAAAAGAGTAAGCTGATTAGTATTTAGCCATGCTAGATACTAAGTCATGCAGTAAGTAGGTGCACAGTGCATGCAGAACAAGGGGAAAAGTTGATTGGTACACAGCCATGCAAGATATTCAGCCATGCATTAAGCAGGCGCACAGCGCATGCAGAACAAGGGATAGAGTAAGCTGATTGGTGCACAGCCATGCTAGATATTGAGCCATGCCACAAGCAGCAACATAGCGCACGGAGAACGGGGAAAGTTGATTGGTGCAGAGCAATGCAAGATATTGAGCCATGCATTAAGCAGCCGCACAACACAGACACAGCAAGGGAAAGATTAAACTGATTGTTACAAAGCCATGCTAGATTTTGAGCCACGCAGTAAGCCAGCGCACAGTGAACGATGTAGACAGTAAGCGTAATCGTTTTTTTAAACAAGTGAAGTCAAGTGTCTGGAACGTGTGTGGCCGAAAGGTGTAACCTCGCATTGCATATGGAATAACTGAAGGCGCACCAACTACCAGAGTGACAAACAATACCCTCAAAGAGTAACCTGTGGTCTGTTTTGTTGTTGTAGGATATGTTTGTCTGTTTAGGAGGAACGTGCTTTGTATAATACTCAAGCGCAAAATTAATGCTGATTTAAAGCTGATTTATTTTATTTGCTCTCTTGCGTTACTAAGAAGCATCGAGACAGCCGGCGCTAGCCCGCATTTATGCAGCATCTGGCTACGTTACAGTTACATGAGGTGAAAGCGTTACCATAGAGTCCCTAGTAACATGAGGTGAAAGCGTTACCATAGAATCCCAGTAACATGAGGTGAAAGCGTTACCATAGAATCCCTTCTTTAATAAAATAATCATGACATGCATAAAACAATCGAAATACACAGTTGGGTTTTCCTCACCTCTGTTTCGGTCTTTACTTCACTCACAGGACTACAAAAAAAAAAACAAAATAAAAAACTTGGTACGTTTTTTTCTTGCACTACTAGAAATACAAATACAAACTCTTACCATAGAATGTAAACCATTTTAATTTCGCTTAACTTTTCCATCGGCTGTGCGTCCTATTTGTTTTTTCTCGTGCACAACCTTGTCATAAAATGAGGACTCTTATGGCCAGTTTACACAGGCGATTTTTGTCGCAGCAAAATTGCATCGAGTTTCAAACATGTTCGAAACACCTGCGATATCGCGGCGACAAATCGCGCGTGGTTTACACGTGCGATTTTGAAGTCGCAAATTAAGCGCGACAAAAATTGCATCGAGTTGCCGTGACAAAAATCGCCTGTGTAAACGGGCCTTTACAGATTTAAATGTTTTACAGCCTGACTATAGTTACTAGAGGGAAATGGTTATGAAGCCCTGCAAACATCAAAGGAGCAAACAAAGACAGCAAGTAAAATAAAGCATTGTTGTTGTCAGTTGTTGTTGTTGTAGACTTATGCTGGAAGGTCCACGACTGTGCACAATTTGTTGCGCTCATAGACTCTTTGCATAAATCGCGCCTAAATTTGAATAACAATACTAATACATCCTTAGCCTCACATTCAAGTGAAAATTCCTTTGTCTTGAAACATGATTGTGGGGCTAAGGATGTACCAAGTATTGTTATTTAAATTTAGGCGCCATTTATGCAATGGCTCTATACACGACGCATAAATTACGTAACCAAAACGTTTCTATTGGTTAGTTCCTCAGTCTGACGTTAACAACTAATGTGTTCTGTGCAAGGTCAAGGTCAAAAAAGCGAACGAAACCTGTATTTCAAATGAAACCATAAACACAGGTACTTCTACCAAAAGAAGCTCTTACCTAATATCTTCAATTTCAAACTCTTCCTTCTCAGGTTCCTTAACTGTTAGTTTAGCTGGCACAGAAGTCGTCTGTGTTCTCTTAGGCGCTGGTTTCTCTTCTACATTAACGGTGCTTGTTGAAAGCCAGCCATGAGAGATATATTCAGCTTTTTAGGCTGGAAATGCCCTGCACGTTCCCATTGCTTCTCCTCTTCTGTTAGTTTGTAAACGTCATCTGTGTCCACTCGAGGCACTCTCTCTTCTTCACTTTTACTTTCGCTTTCGCTATCATTCTCCTTTTCACTTTCACTTTCACTTTCACTCTCACTGCTACTCTTTACGTCACGACTCTCCGCATTGATCTCCATCTGGATTGGCTAGAGTGCAAGTAAAAGATAAATATCAAATAATTGCATTACGAAATGGAACAACCTTTGGTCCAGGGTTTCTCGTTCCCATACCTGGAGAGGAAAAGGAGAAACCTGGAAACGACGTTGCAAATTGAATAACCATGCAGACCGCAGATGTTCCCGCCATTTTTCAACGAGGTGCAAACCTGATGCAAAATGTTTGCATGTGAATCTGCTGTAAAACTGCTATAACTTGACTTGCATCGCTTGTATTTCACTTGCATTAGCCCATGTTATTTAGTGCGGGACCCCCTCCTGTTTCCTTGAAAATCTACAAGCCTACCCCTCCCAGGCAAGACTCTTGCCTGGAAACAAGCTCTATATTCAGAGATGTTTTAAGAGAGCTTGCTCGGAGGTAACCAAACTCCTGTAAATCGAGGCAGGTTACTTAAAATAACTGAGAAAAGAGTTACCTCAGGTGAACGTTCTCTAACTTGACCGTTGCTGCAAGGGGGCAAAAGAAAACCAATTAAATTTATAATGAGATAAACTTTAGAAAAAAGGACATGAATGAAGTTCCGGTGTCATCATGGCATCAAGTAAAAAGTCAATACAGTAGGCCATTTTATAGCTGAGTGCCAAAGTTACCTGGCCTTTGAATGGCAGCGGGGGTGGAAGTGACCTCGCTTTGATACAGAACTCTCTGCGTTTCTAATTTAATGCAAACTAGTTACCATTACAACAACTTGATCCACACAACAAAAACAGTGAGGTCTTTAACAAAACAACGTCTCCTCCAGCCTCGCAGCCATTCAAAGGCGAGGTCACTGAGCAGACAACTGTAAAATGGTCGACTGAACAGTGATCAAAATTGCGTAATATCTCTTTTTAGTATATACTAAAACAGTGGATAGTGTTAAACGCGCGCGCTGATTGGCTCGTCAAACTCCGAATATCCGTGCTATTTATCTCCGAGCAACTCGGGGAAAAATGGCGTCCCGATTTGCATCCGTGACAAGTGAAGAAATCATCTAAATTAATTTTTTGTGGTGTATATTATCTCACTGTTTTAGTATATACAAAAACAACTATTCACCTCAGTGTCGGTGGCTAGCGTTGGATATTTACCTCGCGGCTCGGTAAATATCCAACGCTAGCCGCCTCCACTTCGGTGAATAGTAGTAGTAGTAGTATGTAGTAGTAATTTATTTATCCACATTTCACATATGAGTACAAATAACTCGTTTTAACGTGAACGTGCTATATAATATAACTACATCATAAAGTAAAATGGGAAATCAAGATATATATATAGGAAATAAATAGGCAACATTAAAATTAAGTGGAGACAAGCCATAGATAAATCAAACTATGTACAAAAGTTAAATATATAGGAAATATATAGGAAATAAATAGGGAATATATATATAGGAAATAAATATATAGGAAAAAAAAATAGGCAACATTAAAAGTAAGTGGAGACAAGCCATAGATAAGTCAAACTATGTACAAAAGTTGTTAATTAGAACGAAATTAATTCAACGTTTAACTGTTAATTTAACCTGACAGCAATGTTTGAACATGTCACCACAATATGTGTCGTCACGGTACAAAAAGAAAAAAAATTGGAAGTTCTGTTTGCACCCTGCGGAAAACGCGTAGTTTATATAAAACTAGTCGCCATTACTTTGCCAGGTTAGTCAGATGAGTTTGGTCACATGTGGCCCAGAAGTTGAACACGAATAATATGTGACACTATGCTGTTGGCGATTCCGTTAAAATTCTGAGACGTTTTCAAGACAATGTATGAAAATGCCCCGGGAAAATGCGTCGAAAATTGCTCTAAATGCTACTTGTAGTAGATAATGTAAATAAAAGTGGCTTACTCAATGTTTGTATTCCGCTATTCTGGTATCTCTGTGGACTGATCGCCTCCAGGAACACAGAGGCATCAAAATGACGCGATAAAACATCACTCACGTTTATTTAAATTATTTTCTTCAAGTGACATTAAAAGAAATTTTCGAAGCATCGTCTTAAAAACGGCTAAAGTTGTAACGCAATAGCAACCAGCATGATGTTACGTATTAGTCGTAGGCAAGTGTCACGGTTTGGTGGTCAACGACTGCGTGACAACAAACAGCGTGACAGACCAAGTGACAATTTGTGGATTAACTCTTTTACTTTCGAAGGAATAATTATCGGTTACTGAACATAAAAATTAAATGTAGTTGTTAACACACAACTGTTAAAGATCGTGGCACAAAGGAACATGATAAATTTATCACACTCTAGCACATATTAGTTCGATGAACTTATGGTAATTATCCTCTCAGGATGTTAAAAGACCCTCGCATTAGAATAGTTTATATTACACACGTACACTTACGCAACCGTTAGGTATATTTTTAGCAACGTTTTCCTCCTTTTGACATATTTCAGACGTTGATTTTTGAGCTACTTTTACTTTATAAAGGTGTGAAACCCAAAACCTCAACTCTACTCAGGAATTCACGCTTTTAATCCCTAACCCAACACTACGTGTCGTTTGAATTTACCGACTGGGTTTTGGAGGAAAATATTGGCCTCGCAATCTTTTCACCACAGAGATGGCGAGTTATACCAAGCGATACAGCAACGCAAAACAATTGATAAGGAAGCTGCAATCAAAACGAGAGACTGTCACGGTGATTATATGCTGTATTTTCGGTTCAACACTGGACGAATTTGCCTCAAATTGCGCGAGGAAAGAAATCTCAGTTTCTCACCTTAGTTTCTCATCGGTTGCTGGGTTATTCTGCCGGTCGATTTTAAGTTTCGTTGGTACCAAAGCAGCTTGGTCGTCTGAAGTCTCTCCTTTCATCCAGTCGTAGCGACTTCCGACTTTTGTTCTAGGCTTAGCTTTCGGTTGTTGGGGTTCCGTCTCGGACAGGCTATGAAACACGGTTTTCTGAAGTCGCCCTGGCTGGAAATGTCCAGCGCTTTCCCATCGCTGTTCTTCCTCGGTTAGGTTTGTATTCTTCTCTGCTTCAAAAGTTTTCGTCGTTGTAGTAATAACCTCAATATCACCGACTTTCATGGCTTCTTCGCTGCCTTTATCTTCCAAAGGATCAAACTGAAACGAAATATTTGTCGACTACATTAACTGTAACGTTCGGAAAGCGATCGGCCACTGCGACACAGCTATCAAAGTGCACGTTCTGTCCTGTTAAAGCCCATAAACATGCTTGCTATGCAAATTTGCTCGAGAGTCTCTCAAGGAATACAAGCCGCGAGTAGACCAGGTGATGATCATATCAATTATTGCTCGAGAGACCACTGGTGAAAAATTAACTAGTATGTGACAAATAACGCAATTTAACATTACTTCAAAAGCTTGACGTTGATTTGAATAGACAACCAAGTTCTTAAGAAGTCTCCAGACCGTGCACACGTCTATATAATTGGTAAACAAAATTGGAAAAGTGCTTGAATATGCACAGAACTTTAAAGCCTGGAAAATGCGTGGAATCAAAGCGAAATACAAAGCCGCAAAAAGCCGACCGAAGACCATAAATCGGCTTTAAACAGGTCTAAATATGAGATGGAAAAATGTCAAACAATACAAACACTTTTAACAGCTACGACTGAAAAAAATAAACATTATTTTATGTTTTGTAAATACTTCGGCATGAATTGAAATATTCGAACACTTTGACCTGGTCACGGAATGTCTGACATTAAAAAGCTTTGTTTAAACGGAATGAGTCCACACAGGTCCACACAGGTCCACAAATTCTTATTTCCCAAAGAGACTAAACCAAGATTGTTAAATTGCCTTTTGCCATGCAAATATCAAGAATTTATATCTGCATTGAAAACTTGTATGCGCATTTTTTGGATGGTAATAACACAGTATTTTGCAGTTTGTTTATGTTTGCCTCTCTAGGGAAAACCTGGTCTACGTCTGCGGACAAAGACAAATAATTGGAGCTGCAAAATTAAGCCTTGTTTTCATCTCCGTTGACTTGAAACCGGTGAACTGGTCAAATAGTTGTCCTAGTCATCGTCATTGCAAAAATACTAGCAATGACGAAGGGCTAGCCCGTTTGCAGATAACAAATTAAATGACAATTTAGATTCTTTTCTTCGGTTGGTTTTGCCGAATGTTTATGCGAGAAATCGAACACTGATCAGAGCAGGGAAAAATTGACGGCTTTTAAAAATGCTTCTAACCCCTCTTAAATCTGTCGAGGTATAATGTTACCAAGTCATCAATACCAGATCTCCCACAAGATTTTCGACTTAATTGTGCAGCAAGCAGACAAAAGAAGAACAGACTGCAAAAAAGGTTAAATTAGGACAAAAGAAATATACTGTATTGTATTATACAAACATGTGCGTTGCTTATGACGAAAACTGAAGCTAAATAATTCTTCCACTTTTAAAAAGTTTGTAAAGTTTCAAAGATCTCAGGTCAGTTCCATGTCAGGCCTAATCATTCAAAATACTTCTTCAATGAATTTTACAACTTTTTTTCAGCGGCAAACAAGTTCGATTCAAGTAATTAACACGTATAACGTTCATTTTGACTCACCAAAACAGTCCTTTTTTCTCGTATAATGGTTGTGTTGCTCTCAGGCATCTCTTCATCCTCTTCAAACGACATTACATTCGTTTGAGGCTCAGAGAACGATTCCCACATATCCACTAAAGAACGCCTCTTTTCCTTCATTGTCATTTCTCGGACAGGTTCTTCGCCCTGTGGCTTTGCGTCGCTTTCGGATTGTTTCTTAGCCTTGAGTTCTTTAGCCGCTCGTCGCTGGTTCTCCTCGATCCTTCGCTTTCTCTCTTCTTGTTCTATCTCTCGGCGTCTTCGATCTTCCTCCGCGTTGTTGGTACCACGAGCTCGGCTGTCCCATGTCAAGATTGGCTCGATGGCTGGTGCGGATGACATGCTTGTAGTCTAGTTATGAGAAGATTACATAAAAACAGCACAATATATAACTCAGTGTACCGTTACAGAGTAGCGGCCAAGGCCTTGGTAGCGGTATATTCTCAAAAGTTATGCAGATTAGACGATATCAATAAAGGGGATTAAACACGCATCAAATTTAGACCCATATTGTTTTAAACTAACTGACCTTAATTGAAACTGCTTTTTATTGGACAAAAGTAAACCTCTGAGGTGTAAATGGCTTGAACTCGTCAAGAGCTGCGAGTTTCATCAGTATTAATTCAAAACCAAGGCATTCCTTTGGTCGACATACCAACTTGAAACGTTTAAAAAAAAACAAAAAGTGACCAGGAATCATACCTAAAGAAAACGCCTTCTGCATAATGCATTATAGAGCTGGAACCTTCCCTTTACAATCATTACATGAATTTGTGTTTATTTTAACGTTTAATTGTCTGAAAACGCACGCCGTGCCATAAATGACTCCTTGCAAGCAAATGTATGAGGGTAATTTTCCAACTAATATTTTGGAATCTGTGTACAACTTCTTGTAAACTATCAAAGCGATTACCTGCGACAAAGAGACGCTTAAAAAAATGATTACGGAAGTTATATCGTAAAATAACCGTAAAATAACTCCATCACAACTACCGTAAGATCTCATAAGTTATGAAATCCACCTCGATAGAATTCGGTTTCAAGTCAGTGTTTATGTTGAAATCTGGACCCAATTCTCAAATGCTTAGTTGAATTCGTTTGTAACAGAAAAGCCAAAGAAGTTTCAAATTGTCCAGTGGTGGAGTCGTGCCATTATAAACATATAGACAATGTAGTGAAATGACATCATTAGGAGAGTTCCTTACCTCATCAAGGTCAAGAAGGTTTGCTGTCAAAACTGGTTCACTCTCCACTTCTCCCTTCTGAGCAACTGTAATGGGGGCCTCTATCTCGACAAGCTTCATGGGTCTGGGGAACATCTCGCCTTCAGCGCTGTCTGCCCTCTTCCTGAACATTGGAGTAGGTTCCTTCTCGGGGACGGGCCCATCTGTTGAGTCATCCCAGTTCATCAGGTCTGGGGAAGCTTCAACTGGTTTCACTTGAGTCAAGGAAACCTGGTCGTCTGGTATATCTGGTTTATCGCGTTTTTTCAATGGAACGTTAAGCTTTCCTTCCTCGTTTCAGTTTGCCTCTCTTCTATTTGTGGGTCTGTCTTTGTAACTTTCACGGCATCTGCGCCCGACGTCCGTGTGGATAAATCTTCTTCGCTTCCAGGAGACTTCTTTAAGCTGAACTCCTCGGCTGTTAAACGCCGTTTGTTACGTTCGCTTCGACTTCTTTGCCTCTTCGTAGTATCATCTACTGGACTCTTCGACCCATCTCTCAGACTCTCCACTTTTGGAGAAGGATCCTTCGTTTCCTCAGAGGGTCTCCGACCTCGGATTTCCATTGATTCCGAAGACGGTCCTCGTAGAAGCAACCGCTCTCTTCTCTTCTCCATTTCTTTGATCTTCTCTTCCAAGGAATCATCAGATGTTGCCCTTGTCGTTCTCTGCCTGGAGGAGTCACTCCTACTCCTTTCAACGGGTTCCTGCTCGAATCGTTTCCGACCCTCTTCAAACTTGGCTTTGATAATGTCGCCAGCTTTCTTAATGTCCTCCTCTTCATCTCTGGCGTCGCCTTCATGTCCTTGGCTTCTTGATCTCTCCTTGCCATTCAACACAATAGTCTGTTCCGTACTATACTGCACTGATTCCATCGAAACCGTGACGTCTTCTGAGGCCTTGTCAGGTTTAGACGAAGCATCTATAGCTTCTGTGGTTTTACGAGGCTTTTCGTCTGAACGAATATTAAAACGATACTCTACTCTCTCAGTTTTAGTCTCAACCACGGTATTTTCCTTATCGTCGTCTTGAGCTTTCCTATAGCAACCCGTCTCCGGATCATACACCATCATCTTACGCCTCTGACTCCTAGCTTGCCGTTCTTTTTCAGTAGCACCCTCCATGTCTTCAGGTTCCGTTTGATCTGTAATTTCCTTCAAAGGAGCGTTTTCCCTCTCAGGAGATGGGATGATGACTTCTGTCCTATACCTTGTAATAATCTCAGGGGCTGAGGATACGGAATCCTGATTTCTCCTCTGGGATTCCAATAGCTTCTCTTCCCTCAGAAGTCTTTCCGCTTCTTGTCGAATGTATTCTCGTTTCTCCTTTTCCTCTTGAATGCGCTCCTCCGCCTGTCGTCGTAATTCTTCCTCTCGCAGATGCTCCTCTTTAAGCTTCGACGAAGTCGTCTTTTTTAACTCCTCAGCTTTGGCCTGTTCCTCGAGCAGCCTTCTCTCGGCGTCCCGTCGAATCTCCGCTTGACGCTGTCGATATTTTTCGATCCTTTCTTCAGCTTCTAGTCGGATTCTTTCCTCGCGATCCTGGATCTCTTTTATCTTATGTTCGGCTTCTTTACGTATCTCTTCTTCACGCCGGATTTGATAGTTGTTAACACGATCGTCTGAAATGAAGGAAGTTAAAGATAAGAATAGTAAGCAGTGACAAGGGGCACTTTCGTTACTGAGTGCAACTGCTAAAAAATTCCGGTGTCAGATTGCGTGCATTCATACTCTTTTACTATATTTTAAAAGAAATATTTATTGGTTTAGTTGCGAAAGTGTTAAGACTTGAAAATTACAAGTAATTAAACAGTGAAGGTGTTCTGAGTTAGTTTGGCCATATACAACATTACTCTTAAATTGAAAGAAACCTGAAAATAATAGTTTACTATGATAAAAAAAAAAACACCAAAGAGATAATAATAAACCATAAAGGAACAAACATCCATAAGGATGGAGAAGGTAAACAATGAATACAATCGGCGAACTTGAAACCTTTAGGCCAAACTTTTCAAAATACTCAAACAGTGACGAGTGTTATTTTGAACATCGACAAAATTACCTTTTAATTGAAGAAACCTGAGAATAATACTTTACAAAGATGGAAAAAACACCAAAGATAGAACAATAAATCATAAAGGAACAAGGATGGTTCAAGATGGAGAAGATTGACACGGATAACAAACAACGAAATTGAAAATTTTAGGCAAAACTTTTCAACCCGTAGCTCCTTTAATTCATAAACAGACATTCCAACTTCCCTCTGCATGCGCTACTTTTAGATGTTAACCTGTTCGTGCATATTTGCTCGGTCTAGGTTCTCGTTATGACTTTCTCGAGAATGTTTAGCTAAGTACTTATGTTCATTAATATGCGTTGAGACAGGTGTCAATTAATGTGTGTATTCGACATGAATTTGAATCGTACAAGTTAAACTTTAACTACGCCTTTTTATATTTATACAGACCATTAACCTGACTCAGTAGACGAAGGCGATATCATGTAGCCTGCTTTTTTTCTCTGAACGTAATTTCGAACGTGTAAACTTGGAATAAACAAGAGAATGTTGTTATGACTAGGAGAACCCTATCGTTACAATTCTATAGATACTATAGTGGCCTCCCTTTAGCTACGAAAAGTAAATTGCGTCCGGGACACTTAATTGAATCGATAAACCATTGAAGATAATTGTTTCAACGAATGTTAGATGGTGTTTAAGAAAATTGACTTAATTCACATTAACAGTCACACATTAATAGTCAAAACGTTAGTTACCTCGGGCAGTCTGCACGTTTTGTCTGCAGTGTAAACCTAGTACACCATTCAGCCTTCGGATAGAAGCGTTTTACAGAGTCTAATGTGAAACCTCTACAGTATTTAGCCAAACCCACGTCCAACTGACCACGTTTAGGGCCCCTGGGTTTGTATCTAAAGTCTTGTCAAGGTATTCAGTTTTTCACCCGTACACAATACACGAAAATTTTGACAGGATTCCGAACAACACTTGATCACCCATCCCAAGCAGGTTTTCAGAGGACATCACGCCTCCTTCTTGTAATTCTTTAATATGGCGTTTGTTTCTGGGCGAACACTTGAGTTTTTTTTCTCACAAACCGACTCTTTTTTCGTGAGAAAAATAACTTAGTCACCAACACCTATTTGATAAAGTATGATTAGTCTGAAATAACCATTGACGACGCTGTAAACGCTCAAATGAAGTCAAATAAATTATACATGACATTCTCGCCCTTTTGAGCTACCGAAAGATGCAAAGGTTCTCAAAATCCCGTTCTTTTAGAACACAAAGCCCAAAACTTGAGAAAAGTGCCATTTAAATATAGGCTAATAAGAATATCAATTTCATGTCTTAAGGAAAACACCTGCATTTAAATTACATGCAAGTTCCGCAACAAGCACTCTTCGTATATATTAACCTTGAATATATCTAAAATATAAAGGATTACGATTATGTCTTTTCAGGAGGTTAAGTTTCCACTGTTGACACGTCATGCACGTAGTTCGTCCGTTGACACAAAACAAGGTCCTCTCGTTAGTCTAGTTTTTGATGCAAACCTGGCAGAAACTCTGCAAATGAGGAAAACGTTTGCAGAAACGCTGGAGTTGACATCAAGATAAATACATCTTGTTCTAAGGCCGGAGGCTGCGACAATCACAAGACTTCATAACTGTTCTAAAATTGTGTGTAGGAATAAATTGTCCACAGTTTCAAAAGATTCGAAAAGCTTTCACCTTTAGGCAAGATTGACAGAACGAAGGGCTACAAGATATGTAAATTATTAAACAGAGTTGAATTCTCTAGTTCAACTTTGACAATTCCAAACTTTGTGATTTTTGAAAGATCCGATGATTTAGTGTAAACTTACCGACTAAAACAGAAATTTTGCCTTCTTGCAGCCGTAGATTTTCCAAATATTAAGCCCATTCTCAGTAGTTTACTGAACTATTCAGGGTAATTCATCTGCACTTCGAAAGTCTAAAATAACACCAAAACATTTCGACAGCTGCTGGCATACACAACAGTTATACAAAGCGAAATGAAATTGGACGAATACGAGGAGTGACAAGCATAATACGAGTCATAACATCATTGTGTGTCACAGTAAGACAAGGAAATACCGCCAGTTATTTGCATGTTCCGATGAGATAAGTTCTGCAGGAATTGCTTAACATGGGGAAATGATACCTTCAAGATGTCATACTTTTAACACTTGAATAATTTAACATTCTGCGAAAGAAGAAAGCAATGAAGAGGAATAGATCGTGTGAAACGTGTTCTCGAGACAAGGAAAAAATGTTGCAAAGTCGTTCAGTTCAACCCGTGACAGAACAATATATTAGGGGAACGAAGAAAAACGTTTCTAGAAAAAAAAAACGATAAAAGAAACAATAAAGAAACTTATGTCTTGAACAGAAATGTTTAATATGATCACAAGAACTAGACTTTCTGTCGACTCATCGCAACTTGTGTCTTATGCACTATGTTTTCCGTAATTAAACAGCTTTTTGTGTCAACTGAGTTAAATATATATATATATATTGAAATATAGGGCTTTTATCAATTCTCTTTCCTTCTCTTGACTTACTGAAACCAAGGATACCTAAATACCAAGTCAGGATGCGAGACTGGACACGAGCTTGGACTCGAGCGAGAACTAGAGCCAGGACTCCAACGACCTTAGACTCGGGTTGGACTCGAGTGGTGGCATTTAAACCCTTCTTTACACCTAACGGTTTATTGCTAACGGCCACTCGTGTCCGGTAAGAAAAAGCACTTATCTGGGTCTGTTAGGGAACGTCAAAAAGAGCCAACTTCTTAACTCCCAAGGGGCTTGGAATCAAGCTGTTATACAGAGTAACGAGAAATAACAAAACAATTGCACGTTTTGTGTACTTAAGTCCAAATTCGATTTGTGACCTTGATAGTTACCTAAAAATAATTAGCATAACAGAGAGGCTTAAAGCGAAGTCCTGGTTTGACGCATGACTTGTCAATATCTCTTAGTTAAGTGAGATAGTTATTTCGGAAAGGAAACTTGACTCGCGCATCAAAAGAGTTCACAAAGATATCGTGCACGTTTCAACAAATTTGATTTTTTTCTCGAACAAAATTAAACTAAACCTTTTACAAGCTCTTAAGAACAAATGTGTGAAGATGGGCGTTCGAAGTAGTAACATTTTTTGAACACCTAACTTCTCACAAGAATTATTAACGCAAAGTAGAACATAAAAGCGAAGTTAATTGAGTGAAGAGTTGAGGGAGTTTAGTTACGGTATTTTAAGTTATTTTGACTACGGACAAAATTAGTAATACCTTTAAATTCAAGGAAACCTGAAAATAATACTTTACTAAGATAGAAAAACACCAAAGAGATAATAATAAACAATAAAGCAACAAGGATGGTCAAGGATGGAGAAGATTGACACGGATTACAGATAAATGAAACTAAAAAAATGTAGGCTAAATTTTTCACACCGTTTAACCGTGACGTAGCTCCTTTAAGAAATCCGGTAAACATCAAAGAAGCAAACAAACGGGCTACGATTTACGTTAGAAGATCTACTGCAAAACCGACCAATCAGGTTCAGTAATAGTTGACGACTTGGTGATGGATCGCGATGACACGCACGTTGGACTTAAAGAGAAAAACTATTTCTTTTTTACCTAGAGAAACCTTGATATCACTGGTTTTAACTGCCATCCCTTGTGGCGTCTACTTCAAAATATGCCTATATAGAGATAACCGTGTGTCTGTCAAGTAACCTTCATAAAAACACTGGATTGAGAATAGGGCACACGATTTTGTTTGAAATCTAGCCAGGGCGAGGGTTCTCGCGAGGGCGTTCAATTTATTCCAATCCCACTCTCATTAGTAATAACAACAGACCTGGGGCCCGTTCCTCGAAGCTCCCGGTAATTACCGGGCCCGTTAAGCTGTTTTGTTTTCCATTCCAGATGGGAGTTTCAAAAGTTTTGAATATTATAAAGTTATTAGCTAGAGAAAAAAAATGGACCTTATTAGAGGTCAGAACACACCCTACTTTTCTTGAGATTTTGATTCCAAAATCTGATTTCGGGCCCCTTAAGTTACCGGGGCTTTCGAGAAACAGGCCCCTGTTATTACAGTTGCGATTGTTCAGTTTAAAACTTGTCAAATCTCTAAGCTTTTATGCGATACTCTGTGACGGACTAGCATATCTAGGGGTCTTATGAAGCACTGGATTAGCGTAGATGTAGCTTATCCAGGATAAGACCTCGATTAAAATGTGTTCCTAGATTAGCATTAGTCCGGCTTTAGAACAATCCAGGCCTGGTGGGGGGATAAGCTTCAGTAGTGTGGGCATGCGCATCAGCGAAGGATCTATATTGATCAACCATAATTTTCTCATAACAAACACAAGACGAAATGTGTGGAAATCGTTAGGGAGAATCAGCAAACGTCATAGGTCACTGCTAATATAATACACATGTAAGAACGTGCTAGTAAAAAGTCATTCGTGCACAAAATTTTAATTGAATCCGGTTTCCCAAATTTTCACAACTGGGAAATTTTTCAAATATCTAGAAGCACTAGCTTTAAACATTTTTGCAGTCTCGTTTGAAATTTTATCTTTCATTATATGATGATGCTGGTTTTCACTTTCGGTAACTTCAAGAAATGAAATAAAAAACAAACTACAAACACACGCTAAGGACACCGAGTGTCACTTAAAGTGCTAAGCGAGATGAACAAAAAGTCAAGTTAAATATGCATTTTAATTGCACGTCTTGTCTGATATCCGGCTTGAAGAAGGCGAAAGCTTTGTGAAATGAACGTTTTCAAGAATTTGTTTGAAAAGTAAAAGTCAATAGCGCATGAATTACGAAATTGGTAAACAAAATCGAAAAGTAAAGAAGCCCACCTCAAATTAATCAAAGCCTTGAATTTTCCCACGTGAATTAGGTTGAGTGTTTCAACGCCTGATTTCAGACAAATTATTTCATTCGATTTAAACACTTGCACAACAGAACTTAGAGTACCTAGGTTTCCGAAAATCTAATTATTCTTCTGTAGGTCGATAACTGGCAAGTAACATCTACGAAACAGATCATAAAATCAAGTTTGCAGTCGCAGCAGTCTATAAATATGGTATCGCACAGAATGACGCATACGACCACAGCAACATGCTTCTTGACTATCGATTATTTTAGCTGCGGTCAACGACTACAAACAAAGGCGTCCAGTGGCGAGAAGATGGAACCAGTAACCGTGCAAATAACAGAATGATCTGGCAACGAAACTCTTTCAACTATTAAAAAACCCGCTAAGTTTCGACGGAGCCATTTTGTATATACATAATACCATGAAACGCATACCTGATATGATATTGTACTCTCGCTTTCGCAACGGTACACCCCTTCGCTCAAAGCTACTCCACTGTCGCAAAAGATGGTGAAAACAAGCCACACACACAACCGCTCGACCAAGACTGTCCAATGTGGTTTTCTTGCCTTGCACCTCGGCTAGCACCGGGAAAAACGGTCCCTTGGGTTGTGTCGTTGCAAATAATCGCTTCTCAAATCCGTTTGTCGAGTTATTACAAAATGTACAAAGCGTGAATGCCGGTTCGCCATTAGTAGAAGGTCTTGGATCCGTTTTCATGTCCAATGACGCCATGATATTCGTTCGTGGTAGACAGATAACGAAGTGTTTATCTCATCTACGAAGCTTTAAACGAACGATACACGTCCATACAAGAAAGTCGAGTTCGTTGATGTGAATACGGGTTCATTTTAACCTCCTTAATCTCATCAAAATACCAGTCATCCATTAGATTAGTGTAAACTTCATTGAATAGTTTGTATTTACAAATGAAGAACCAGCGAGAAGCCGTGACAGCAGAATAACAATCGCAAATCATATGCAAAGCCTGGCTAATTTATGCGTTCAGGAACGGAATATAAACCTAGGTAACTTTCTGCATACCCCAATTAAGCTTCAATAGAACTGATACTTTGGTGCGAAAACCGATCTCATTGGCTTAAGCACAGATGTTTGGTTTCCGCGCGACTGAGAAACACAATAAACTATAACACTGGACTGCACTGAAATAAATTTCGCTTCGAACAAAATAACAAACTCGTTCGGCCGGCTCAAAATAACGTTGCTTGTTAAACATGTTAAATTCATATTTCCTTACTTTACAAGATTCCCTCGACAACATTTTCTCTTTCGCTTATTTATCAATGCTGTTTCTTGCTTGTTATGTAGTTTGAGATCGCTTTTCGAGACTGGTAATCAAAAGGGTAAAGTTAATGAATTGTCCAAAAAGTATTTCAAAATTAAATTTATATTAAACGAGAAGTGATTAAGTCCACCTTACAAAGGATTTAATTTTAAGCAAAAACTATTCATAGACATATTTAGTGGTAAACGATAATTCATTTAAAGCGTCCAGACACAGCTTTTGGAAATGTTTTATCGGCGGTTAATTGTTCAGCATTATTCTAGTAGACACGATAAAACTTCCGATGAGTTTGTTGACACAAATTAGTTCGAGATAGAGACGAACACCATACGTTATGACAAAAAAATCTTAACAAGAAACAAACGAACACTAACTCTTTATCCCGTTTAATTTGCTGCTCACGAGAAATTTCAACAGAACAACTGCTGTAACATTACCTCAAATTAACTACTTGGAAAATATATAAAAAATTAAGAGAATTTAGGGAGAGACAAAAAATGCTTCACGACCTATGGGCATTCAACGTTGTACTATCTCCCTTGCGTAATGAAAAAATCGGGCGTTACATATGACTCGCTCCCAGCTAAGTAATTTTAAATGGTCTACTGAACTGTGAATGGTACTAAACAACTGTTGAAGTAAGCTTAAGTACGCGTTCCATGCTAATAAATCGATAAAATATTTTGCCATGAGGGTATCGTAAGATTCTGAAGATTGCGAATATTTGAGGAACAAACTCTTAAAGAAATTTCCGTTACTGCCATGAGAAATTCCAAACAAAAATACTAGTTCTGCAAAAAACTCAGAAGTGACTAGCTTCTTTACCGCTGTTAAATTACGTTTTCCAGTTCAAATTCTTCCGTTTGCTTTTCAGAAGGCCAAAATAACATGGCAAAAGGAATTTTCTCTAGTTCTTGAGTTGTTGAATCATTCAGAACTTTTCACTGAGGTCTCGCAAATTCGAGCTGTTTTGTTCAAACGTTAATATCAAAGGTCTTTGAATCGAAAACTGTTGCCGTTTGGCAAATTCTTCATTGTCTGTATATAGTTCTCACTCTCTATTATCAGGGTTTTCCCGCCAACAAGCGGCGCAGGCTTAGCTTTTGGCAGGAAAACTTGGAGCCCATTAATCTCTCCAACCTCGTTCCCAGGAAAAAGGCCCCAGGAACGAGATTGTAATCTCTCGTGTGTACCGCAGTTTCTAGCATCCTGATTGGCTCTCGGCCCCGAAAGCAGAGCCTTTTCTACAGTACTTTCTTCTACTGTACCTTGTCATATCAACTGCGGTGTATTAAGAATTTCGAGCCCCAAGAAAAGCCGTAATTGTCTAATAAAAAGGGAAAAGTTACCATAATCTCACTGTGATTATTTTGATGACGTTATGTTTGATACCATGTTAAATTTGTTGGTGTATGATCGAAAAATCTTGGAATCTTCCTCGAAATGCAAAGTAGTCTGCGGATCAACTCAGCTATCACCTCGTGGATCCACATCTACTTTGACAATGTTATGACGAAATTCATGATCAATAACAGGACAGACGCGTTAAAAACTGTCGTCAATTTGTTAATTTTTAGTTTACTTACTGTCATCTATGTCTAACGCACGTCATATGAAACCGAACTCTTCTTCGTTTACCTTGCTAGTTCGAGACGGTAGGGTTCAACTGTAACGTAGCGAACGTATAGATGTATAGATGCTTTGAAATTTCAAAACATGTTTTTATCACAATTGCTGACTGGCTAATTTGCCGTTGTCGATAAAAGTCTGGACAACGCTGCGCGCGTCAATGTGTCACGCAATGCATTTTTCAGCTTGCGTTCTGAAAAGAAAACATTTTCTTTGACGTTGATGACGCGTATTGTTGTCGATAAGAGTACAGACCACGCTAAACGACATACGATTTGTGAAATAGATGTTTTGCAAGGAATATTCATAGTTTGTACTATTCTTAATTATTTTATAACTGCTCGTAAGTGTTTACCACAGAGGGGCCATACTATTATGTGTCACCCTGTCTAAATTAAGTTGATCATTGATAAGTATTACTCTTATTATTATTATTATCATTATCATTATATTATTATTATCATTTGCTCCAAAATACTTTAGTCTTCAGTTTTAGTTTTTTTATGAATAATTATTATATAATTATTATGGACAAAACCACAAATCTACATAAAGTCAATTTGTTAAATAATAACTGGTAGGGAACGAAAGCATGCAAACTGAAAAAAAGCACATCAACGTCTGGTTGCCATCCGTGCCAACTGAAAACATCTGCCTTGCTCATGGCGTGCATTACTGAGAACACAGACAGCGTCCCTACAGCGAGATTATAAACGCTAACCCAGCCTCAATTTTCGCGTTGACTTCGGGATCACTTAGATTCAGTTTATTTTATAAGTTTAAACAAATGTCTTCTAGTGATATTTGCCGTTCTCTTTTGACTCTGAGTGACTCATCTCAAACAAACATTTGAATAAGCAGTAAGAAAAAAGCTCTTCAACAAACCCAGTGAATTTCCTTCCGCGGATTACCGTTAATAGGCTTTCAAATAACTGTGACCCTGATCTACTGTAGTATAATAATTTAGCACCTCCACTAACATTTTCTCTAGGGCTTTTCAGTTCACAAAACCCCAAGATATTACACATTTTTCACGAATGCTTCCAAATACCTGCCGCTACAAGCTTGTTTTGAAGCAATTTACCGTTCACATGTTTATACATTTGTATTTGACTTACCGCACGTGTGCTGTGAATTGGTCCTAAACCCGCGGGTGAGTTTTACTGAATTAAACTCATGAACCTAATCTTTTGAGAACACGTACCGCTAGGATATTTCCTGCTTTATGTGTTGTATTAAAGAATGATGAACTAAAAATGAAAAGAATAATTGACATTGACTAATCAACCCCTGACAAGGGGGTTTGCGAGATTCACTTAAAAGCGGTAGACTTTCACTTTTACACCAAAAGTAAACAACATTATGAAGATCCGTCTGACAGAACCAATCTAAAAGTGTTTATAATATCTGACCCGAAAAATTGAACTGATAATCAGTAACGGTTGTTGAATAGTCTTGGCTGTTTCTAGACGAGAAGCAATGCGTTTACCATTTTAACTCTCCCAGTTTCAGAGCGACTTGTGACCTTTTCATCTGCAAGCTTGAGGAAGGCGTTACCAAGGTACATGCAGGTTAAAAAAAAACTTTGAAATATTATATATCTGGTGAAATGATATCGTATTGCTAAATGTACGTCTGAAGGAGAATCGCATGAGAGAAAATTTGAGTCAAAAGACATATATAATTTGTTAATCCATCACACAGCTTTTCGCCTTTAAATTCTTTGTTTTCTCCAATGTCCATCAGACAGGAAAAGCTATTGTACTCAATAGAACTCTTTTGTATTTGTATGTTTCCTTACGAAAGGAACCCAGAGACCGGAAGAAACACTTTCATTCGAAGTAACACGCTATAAAGACGACTGAATAAGTTTTGTTTCGAATGCAGGTGGCATTTTGAGGTACGGTGCTTGCATTAATGAGTCAGTATTTATAATCGGATGTGATCACATCATCAAATTATGCGCGAAGCCAGTTTGGAAGAAACGTTAATAAATGGCATGCGAAGTCCCCGGTCCTTTCCAAACACGCAGAGAACTGCAGTGCAAAGTTATTTACAAAAAGATTAATACAGTTTATCGTG
>JAHPZR010043220.1:17500-22500 GCA_019787425.1 Platygyra sinensis | reverse complement strand
AAACTAATGCACTGTCTAGACTAAAAATACAGCTTTTTGCTAAGATAAATCGCAAATTTTGAGGGATATATCTCATGTTCATCCTTACTACGTGGTCTTTAATTCTAAAGATTGTCGTAATCGTTAAGCAAAACCAACTCTGACGTAACTTTACAATTTATCAGCAGTTTGTCACTAAAATTATTGACAAATATGTCTTTTCACAGCCTTCACATAATGTGCAAACACGCACGCATTCTTCATAAGCTGTCAGAAATTTTCTCTGGCTTTCTTTTTATTTGTAGCAACGTGTACTACACAAACTGCGCTGCGAATCGAAAGGAAGTCGAGGCAATAAAATACAGGCCTTTAAAATCAGTAGTAAAAAGATCACATTATTACGGATAATATAACTATTTCACTTCTCGGCAGGAGTTCCGCGGAACGTACAGCAACCATCGTATTAACATATTTTGCCTCGATAGCACGGATTAAACGGAGAATTTCCCACAAACTTGTCTCAAATCAGTACAACATAAACGAATCAAATCCCTTCGGGCTTTCGCTGTGTTTATCCGAGTTTGACAACTTTGCGGCCTCTTGCTCTATCTTGGCCAAGATTTCTTCGAAAAATAAATCGTTATCAAAGATATCGTGATGTCGATACAACGGGTTCATTTGAACGTTTTTCGCACGCACCTCGTCCTGTAAATTACTTTCACTTTTAAATTTGTGTCCCCGCGTAAGAGTTCCATTCTTGATCGCTTTTGATTGTCTTCGCTTAGAAACTTTATTTGTCACTTTCCAAGTGCTTTGAGAAGTCCCCATGCTTTTGAGTATTCAATTTCTCCGAATCCAACTCGATATGAACAACGCAACAGCACAAGAAAAATTCAGACTTTTCAGTCAATTCTCATCTTCCAACTGGTTCCAACAGTCTCATCTTCCAACAGTCATCATGCAAGCGCATATTTCTTTTTTCAGTCCACAGCCCGTTACGAGACAGCACGGTTCCAAGACACGGAAGCTAACGGCCAAAATTTCTCAAGCGACCGAGATATTTCCTCTTGGAAAAAAAGGCATTCTCGTCACAGCAGTGAATGAATCCCACAGAAAAAAACTCGCTGTTTTGCTAATGAAATTTCCTCGAGCTTGTTCGGTTGTCATTAAACAAACTTTGCCGTTGTATTTTCACTGGCGAACTGCTGACGTAAAATTTTTCAACGACCAATGAAAACTCAGCTCAGTAACTAACAGTTGAAGGGCTTAAATCAAGAACAATTGTCTTGTAGTTTGCATTATCATAAAGCAAGGGTTTCTTGAAGAATAATAATGAAAAAAAACTGGGAAATGAAATAAAACTATCAAGTTTCTTAAACTTCCTGTTTACAGCCTTCGTGAAGTTCCTTCCTTTCTTTATTGAAGCACATTGATTCTTCCCACGTGGATGTAACTTGAGAGCGCCATCAAGCCAGCACTTTAACGCGAGCGCTTTCAACGAAGCCATCGAGAATTTACAGGCAGCTGGCAATGCATTTTTCACATGCTAGTTCCATATAAACAAATTCTCGATGTGCTACCCACTTGTCGTAAAAAGTCGAAACTCTGTACCAAACGAAATCAGTAAAATATACAGTACTTAGCCACCAGTCTTATTGTCTACAAAGTCCTGATAACATTTAAAAACCTTAACATAAAGGAGACCAAAAAATAAAAAAACGTAAACTTCAGACTAAGCGCCCGGGCTCCTGCCCACAGAAAAAAGGATTAGAGATTATCAGATGCAAAAATTCTTCCAACTAAACTCAAGTGTCTTAAAATACACAAACCCTTTTTAACACTTGAAAGCCTGTTCTGTGTGTGTTTGTTACCTACAACATAGTTAGTAGACTACAATAGTTCCCATGCGACTTTCTCCCAGGCCTTCACGATCAATTCAATTCGGTGACGTATCTATCAGACACACACTAAGACCACGTGACCCAAAAGGGATTAACCATGGCATAATTTATGTTATATTTTTCCAATGTCTTCGGATATTATTGATGAGAATTTTTACGGCGTTAGATATTGCTCTGTATTTCATAACGTATTCTTTTTTTGGATACATTACGAAGCTGTATCTTAACGATGAACGCTAATTTTTCAAAAGCAAAACTGCTTTAAAGACTTACATGTAGATGTAGGCCCAACCCTTGTTTGAAATGCAACATTCTTCATTCTTTCCCTCCCCAAAGAGAAAGGAAAAAAAATAATAATCCCCTACCCCTCCCACTCAAAAAACACAAAAAAAACAATGTGCAATACCTCTCAAATATTCCCTAACCACTTGCTAATCTATTTTGGCATGTTGAAAAAAACAGGTAGACAACTGGCTCACTTCAAAAGCTAAATCTTAGACCTTCCATATATGCTTGCATGTTAAGTGTAGGTCACCTCTAACAGAGGGCGAATGGAGAGTAGCAATCACCTACAGCTTCACTTGGGAATTGGAGTTTTAAAACTTTTAGGAGAGTATAAATTATGCTTTTGTGGTGCACTTCGCAAGGTCATTTGCCCAGATTGACAAAGCACTTTAAAAATCAAGCGTTTATCCTGACTTTCAGTGCTTCGCCTACTTTTGAGAGGTTGCTGTATTCACTAGTAGATTACAAGTAGTCCCTCCTTCACTATATAGTTTGTTGTCTCGACCATGCAAAACCCTGGGGGAAAGGAAGTGCATTATAAAGCCTTTTTTCTTGTGGTTTTTCTCACAGTCTCTCTCAACGGACTAAGCAAAAGAGGGGTACTTGTAGTCTGTGTTAAATACTTTCTAATGTATACACATGCATGTGCTTTTAAAATTCACTCACTGGGAAATTACAATGTCTAACAACAGTGTTCCATGAAACAAAAAATGAATGTCTACCAATTGGACAATCTACTCCAAAACCCAGTGGTCCGACATCCTTTTACTAATAATTCCCTTGGGAACTTGAAACTCCAAATGTGCATTACTGTGTGGTAATCTTTATTGCATTCTCGTTGGAACAACTGATCATACCCTTGATCAAAGTACTCTGAGATGTCTGTTTCTTCCACACCAAGTGGCTTCTCCAGCATTTCCACAAGAGAGGCCACAGCAGGGTAGTAATGACACTGCAGCGTTTTCAGCTCCCACAGCGAGCTCTTCATAGCATTGCATTTGGATGGGTCTGGTTCATCAGCAATAAATGGGTCACCTTGGCATAGACTGGTGGTGCTCTCATCTGTGTCTTCATCAAGCAACAATTTTCCTGTCTAAACAAAAGAAAATTGGAAAATTCCTTGCTTTTGTGTAGGCATAGACCTGCTGCATGCTGTTTGAGCAGAATAATGCACAGGATATTTTCTGCCCAATCAAGAACGAGCATTCCCTGGACTGTTTGGCACTGACAAATTATCACCACCACGGGTGTATAATTTCTTCAAATTTTTCTAATCTTGGACACAACACTTTTATCAATAGATCCTTACATACTGTAATAAGAGAGCATACGTTTATATTTACAACTAAACAAGTAAAGTTTGAGTTTGCTTTTATGGCAGCTTAGGACTGAACTCGAAAAGTTGTAAAACACGACCTCTACCATCCCTTGATCTAGCTCCCAAACTGCTAGCCATGTTTCCAAATGCATAACTTGATAGGAATATACATGTAGAAAAGGCTCTCCTTTTCTAAACAGCAGGTTGTGCAGTCTATTAAGCATGTGATCATTGTCATCATCATCCTTCTAACACCTCAAGGGGGTGTGTGAGGCGGCAAAGCAATGTTTGTCTCACCGCACTAAAGATTGTCACCTTCATGGATATGGTTGTAT
This sequence comes from Platygyra sinensis, assembly GCA_019787425.1. Taxonomy (NCBI): domain Eukaryota; kingdom Metazoa; phylum Cnidaria; class Anthozoa; order Scleractinia; family Merulinidae; genus Platygyra; species Platygyra sinensis. Next base: position 18,682 of record JAHPZR010043220.1, on the reverse strand, counting down.
AATAATGTAATTAACTGTGAGTTCTCATGCAAATTTTGTTTATTATTGAAAGACCTTTGTTGAAACAGGATTGTCCAGAAATGTAAATCATTGTCGTTTCGTGACAACGGATTTTATTTCAACAAAAATGAAAATACATTTACAGAAAGATGAATGTCAATGGAATGTATTGTTTATCTTTTGGAGATTTTGAACATTAATACATTATGCAAGTGTTATTCTTGAATGTTCCCTACTTGCAAATGAAGGTCATATTGGTGTTATGAAGTATATTGACCATAATGAAACAAATTTGGACACAAATGAATGGATATTTTCTGTAAATTAACAGCAAATGGTGTATTACTCAATGTAAATTCCTCAAAGGTCTTATTAATTTTAAGAATCTACATGGGAGACCCGAATGTATGTGGCAGACCTGGTACGTACTGTAATGGAGAAAATATGGTAGTTGTAAGTGAAGGTAGGAGAAACTTACTTGTTTTCGATGGATAAGGACTTGTACACTGGGATGCCTTTTGATCAGATTGCACACAAAAGGTATGACCAACATTGCTCCGGACGGAGGAGCAGACAGAGCAAGCCTTGACAACCGCTTGACAAAGGCTGCCACCAGATAAGCTGGAAGATGGGTTGACATCAGAAACAGGTCAGCCAAGTGAAAAAACCTTGCTTGGTACTTAACGTGAAAGATGTTTGGCTCAAACAATGCATACAGCTTCTTGAAAAAGTCTGGGTAGTCCAAGTTGTGCTTGTGGATGAGAACAAAGAGGCTATTGAGTGCTAAGAGGCTTGTCACTCCTCCGGTGTTGTAAGAGTCGGTTAGAAAATCCATCAAGAGTTTTGGGTCAGTCATGTGCGGCAACACATCACTGTGAAGGTTGAGCAGGACTTTTTTGTGAATTTCTGATGTTAGCGGGAGAGCAAGAAAAGCAATCCAGGCAGTGCTGAAAACTTTCCTGTGTTGCTTTAAGTCCAAAACATTGTTTTTAATTTTCTCATTGCCAGCTCTTTTACTTCTCTTAATTTCAGTAAGTAAATTGTTCAGATCTTCATCTTTTTCTTTCATTTTAACCAAATTCAGCATTGCAAAGATGTTTTCCACAACATACTGGGTCTGACTACCAGTGGAATTGGAAGTGTCTCCAATAATTTTTCCCAGATTTTTAAGCACATAAAATC
>JAHPZR010043220.1:0-10000 GCA_019787425.1 Platygyra sinensis | reverse complement strand
ATAACAACTTCGCAGATTCAAGACCTCAAATGGACTTCTAAATTGTCTTTCCTCAAGACGATGTGTATAAGTTTTATTATGTTTGCCAGATAATATCTCAGCCGTTGTACAAAACAAAAACACAATACGCTTGTGTATTCAAAACAAACAGCCATCCCCGTTGATTCTAGAAAAGCAGAACTAATTCTCGGCATTTGTAGCGCCGAATTCCTAAATTTCTGTCACTGGGAAACGGCTTAAGCTCTTATGGAAACTGCGCTCTTACTAGATTAAAAAAAAAATCAATGTATAGAAAATTGTGACCACAAATTTGCAGGCTCCATGGCATTCGGCCTTAAAAACATCACAAGAACGCACAACCAAAAATCGATTTAATTTCTTGACAGTACAAGATGTAAAATAACCAAAATAAATTTATACTAACCATATTTTGCTTAGCTCCGGTAGAGGCAATTTCGATCGTATAAATAAAGAACGAGCTTGCTCTCCTGAAATATTAAAAACATTTGCATAGCTGAGTGTTAACCGCCATATTAAAAGAATTTTTGGTACATTTATATTTCACCGCGTACCAGATAGATATCTATCTTGAGGTCTTTGGCTGTAAAACAGTGCATCATGCCGAGTTCTTTCCTCCTCAGATATCATCCACTTTAGATCCATGTCAGGCTGTAGAAGCGACCTGCAAAGAAATACGACTTCATTAATAAAATTTGCTGCAGGGTCTTTCGTTCACATTGCAGTAGATCAAGCCGGGTCGAACTTCATCGAGACATAGCGTCAAATAATAAACGCAAATTTTCATGATCAGTCATAATAATTCACCTTCGGGTAACCACTCATTGCTTAAATTAACCAGTGTAAGAATAATTCCTTTTCTTTGGCCCTAATATCGACGAAATATTCCCCAATCCTTATTTATTCGCATTTTGATGTCATGCCAAGTTTTCTCCTTTCGCACACTGGTCACGGTGTCTCGTTTCCATGAACGCGTGTTGACGCGCGGTTCGAAAGCGCGATCAACTGGCTGTGATTGTGATTGCATTCTAATTTTTTCTCCGAATCATGTTCTTAGGTAGCTTTTACAAACTTTTAATTTCGTATTTCCTAATTGTCCAACGCTATTTGAGATTCTTTTTCTTATTTTTTTTTTCACTTATCGCAAAGTATAGTTGTCAAGTTGTCATGAGTTGTACACCTGTCAATGTGTGTTTTTATTGCTTTGCAGGTATTTTAATTTCGCTTGCTATATTGTATGTAAACTCTCGCTAATTCTGACAACAGATTCCTCAAAAATTCTTAGCTTTGAATTTGTAAGTTTACCATTTAATTTCCTCTGCATCATTGCCGCGCCTCTATCTATAAACAATAAAATTGCTATATTGAAATTTAATAAATTTTCTTAGTTAAACTTAGAACGCAGTATACTGACAAGATTCACCAGTGTTTGATACTCAATGAAAAAAAAAAATCTATATCTTCAGTACTTAACCAATGTAGATTTAAAATCATCTTTTAACAATGTAAGGTCCTATATATTACAGTTTTATAAGCAATTACTTTTACACGTACATATACATAATCCGGATCGATGGCTGGGTGGGGAGAGGTGATCTATGCGATCAAGAGATTGGTTTCTCGATAAAACGAATGACCACATTTCTGAACGTCTCCCAAGACCTCCGAAACTCTCCGAAAAAGAAGGCACACCCTCAGGAATTTTGAACGTGAGGGCTCTGGGCTACAGTGGAGAGGGCGGTCAGCGGAGTACTGCCTGAGCACGTGGGTGAATTACTAACATGGCGGACGGAGCGGACGTCTCGAAGAAAGTCAAAGAGATCAAAGACAAAACTAAAGCTATTCTGGAAAGCGATACCAATTCAAACTTCGTTGTGGACATACTGGAACTATCAGAGACTCAAGACGAGAAAGTTTTGGTAGCATTTGTTAGATCAGCTCATAAAATCTTTACAACTTTTTCGTCCCGTGGAAAGTTGCATCATAGACCGAAACAAAAGCGTGGAACGAAAGAGGAAACGAGCTCAGATCCGCAAGATGTGTTCAGCTACTGGCTACACGAAAAATATTTGCTTACCTTAAAACGGCTTCTAAATTTGCTTCGCACTGGAACGCAGAATGTGAAGGAATTTGCTCTGTGTACCCTTATGAAGTTTCTTGTGGAAGAAGCAAAGCAAGTCAAGAAATTTCCTAATGTTCTGTTCAGACAAACCTGCGATGCTTTGTTCGATGGAAGGTACAGCATGAAAGATTGTATCGAAAGATTCGCTGAGTATTTAGAGTATGACGATGTTAGATTTTATGTGCTTAAAAATCTGGGAAAAATTATTGGAGACACTTCCAATTCCACTGGTAGTCAGACCCAGTATGTTGTGGAAAACATCTTTGCAATGCTGAATTTGGTTAAAATGAAAGAAAAAGATGAAGATCTGAACAATTTACTTACTGAAATTAAGAGAAGTAAAAGAGCTGGCAATGAGAAAATTAAAAACAATGTTTTGGACTTAAAGCAACACAGGAAAGTTTTCAGCACTGCCTGGATTGCTTTTCTTGCTCTCCCGCTAACATCAGAAATTCACAAAAAAGTCCTGCTCAACCTTCACAGTGATGTGTTGCCGCACATGACTGACCCAAAACTCTTGATGGATTTTCTAACCGACTCTTACAACACCGGAGGAGTGACAAGCCTCTTAGCACTCAATAGCCTCTTTGTTCTCATCCACAAGCACAACTTGGACTACCCAGACTTTTTCAAGAAGCTGTATGCATTGTTTGAGCCAAACATCTTTCACGTTAAGTACCAAGCAAGGTTTTTTCACTTGGCTGACCTGTTTCTGATGTCAACCCATCTTCCAGCTTATCTGGTGGCAGCCTTTGTCAAGCGGTTGTCAAGGCTTGCTCTGTCTGCTCCTCCGTCCGGAGCAATGTTGGTCATACCTTTTGTGTGCAATCTGATCAAAAGGCATCCCAGTGTACAAGTCCTTATCCATCGAAAACAAGTAAGTTTCTCCTACCTTCACTTACAACTACCATATTTTCTCCATTACAGTACGTACCAGGTCTGCCACATACATTCGGGTCTCCCATGTAGATTCTTAAAATTAATAAGACCTTTGAGGAATTTACATTGAGTAATACACCATTTGCTGTTAATTTACAGAAAATATCCATTCATTTGTGTCCAAATTTGTTTCATTATGGTCAATATACTTCATAACACCAATATGACCTTCATTTGCAAGTAGGGAACATTCAAGAATAACACTTGCATAATGTATTAATGTTCAAAATCTCCAAAAGATAAACAATACATTCCATTGACATTCATCTTTCTGTAAATGTATTTTCATTTTTGTTGAAATAAAATCCGTTGTCACGAAACGACAATGATTTACATTTCTGGACAATCCTGTTTCAACAAAGGTCTTTCAATAATAAACAAAATTTGCATGAGAACTCACAGTTAATTACATTATTATACAACCATATCCATGAAGGTGACAATCTTTAGTGCGGTGAGACAAACATTGCTTTGCCGCCTCACACACCCCCTTGAGGTGTTAGAAGGATGATGATGACAATGATCACATGCTTAATAGACTGCACAACCTGCTGTTTAGAAAAGGAGAGCCTTTTCTACATGTATATTCCTATCAAGTTATGCATTTGGAAACATGGCTAGCAGTTTGGGAGCTAGATCAAGGGATGGTAGAGGTCGTGTTTTACAACTTTTCGAGTTCAGTCCTAAGCTGCCATAAAAGCAAACTCAAACTTTACTTGTTTAGTTGTAAATATAAACGTATGCTCTCTTATTACAGTATGTAAGGATCTATTGATAAAAGTGTTGTGTCCAAGATTAGAAAAATTTGAAGAAATTATACACCCGTGGTGGTGATAATTTGTCAGTGCCAAACAGTCCAGGGAATGCTCGTTCTTGATTGGGCAGAAAATATCCTGTGCATTATTCTGCTCAAACAGCATGCAGCAGGTCTATGCCTACACAAAAGCAAGGAATTTTCCAATTTTCTTTTGTTTAGACAGGAAAATTGTTGCTTGATGAAGACACAGATGAGAGCACCACCAGTCTATGCCAAGGTGACCCATTTATTGCTGATGAACCAGACCCATCCAAATGCAATGCTATGAAGAGCTCGCTGTGGGAGCTGAAAACGCTGCAGTGTCATTACTACCCTGCTGTGGCCTCTCTTGTGGAAATGCTGGAGAAGCCACTTGGTGTGGAAGAAACAGACATCTCAGAGTACTTTGATCAAGGTATGATCAGTTGTTCCAAACGAGGGAATGCAATAAAGATTACCACACAGATAATGCACATTTGGAGTTTCAAGTTCCCAAGGGAATTATTAGTAAAAGGATGTCGGACACCACTGGGTTTTGGAGTAGATTGTCCATTGGTAGACATTCATTTTTTGTTTCATGGAACACTGTTGTTAGACATTGTAATTTCCCAGTGAGTGAATTTTAAAAGCACATGCATGGTATACATTAGAAAAGTATTTAACACAGACTACAAGTAACCCCTCTTTTGCTAGTCCGTTGAGAGAGACTGTGAGAAAAACCACAAGAAAAAAGGCTTTATAATGCACTTCCTTTCCCCCAGGGTTTTGCATGGTCGAGACAACAAACTATATAGTGAAGGAGGGACTACTTGTAATCTACTAGTGAATACAGCAACCTCTCAAAAGTAGGCGAAGCAACTGAAAGTCAGGATAAACGCTTGATTTTAAAGTGCTTTGTCAATCTGGGCAAATGACCTTGCGAAGTGCACCACAAAAGCATAATTTATACTCTCCTAAAAGTTTTAAACTCCAATTCCCAAGTGAAGCTGTAGGTGATTGCTACTCTCCATTCGCCCTCTGTTAGAGGTGACCTACACTTAACATGCAAGCATATATGGAAGGTCTAAGATTTAGCTTTTGAAGTGAGCCAGTTGTCTACCTGTTTTTTTCAACATGCCAAAAATAGATTAGCAAGTGGTTAGGGAATATTTGAGAGGTATTGCACATTGTTTTTTTTGTGTTTTTGAGTGGGAGGGGTAGGGATTATTATTTTTTTTCCTTCTCTTTGGGGAGGGAAAGAATGAAGAATGTTGCATTTCAAACAAGGGTTGGGCCTACATCTACATGTAAGTCTTTAAAGCAGTTTTGCTTTTGAAAAAATTAGCGTTCATCGTTAAGATACAGCTTCGTAATGTATCCAAAAAAAGAATACGTTATGAAATACAGAGCAATATCTAACGCCGTAAAAATTTCTCATCAATAATATCCGAAGACATTGGAAAAATATAACATAAATTATGCATGGTTAATCCCTTTTGGGTCACGTGGTCTTAGTGTGTGTCTGATAGATACGTCACCGAATTGAATTGATCGTGAAGGCCTGGGAGAAAGTCGCATGGGAACTATTGTAGTCTACTAACTATGTTGTAGGTAACAAACACACACAGAACAGGCTTTCAAGTGTTAAAAAGGGTTTGTGTATTTTAAGACACTTGAGTTTAGTTGGAAGAATTTTTGCATCTGATAATCTCTAATCCTTTTTTCTGTGGGCAGGAGCCCGGGCGCTTAGTCTGAAGTTTACGTTTTTTTATTTTTTGGTCTCCTTTATGTTAAGGTTTTTAAATGTTATCAGGACTTTGTAGACAATAAGACTGGTGGCTAAGTACTGTATATTTTACTGATTTCGTTTGGTACAGAGTTTCGACTTTTTACGACAAGTGGGTAGCACATCGAGAATTTGTTTATATGGAACTAGCATGTGAAAAATGCATTGCCAGCTGCCTGTAAATTCTCGATGGCTTCGTTGAAAGCGCTCGCGTTAAAGTGCTGGCTTGATGGCGCTCTCAAGTTACATCCACGTGGGAAGAATCAATGTGCTTCAATAAAGAAAGGAAGGAACTTCACGAAGGCTGTAAACAGGAAGTTTAAGAAACTTGATAGTTTTATTTCATTTCCCAGTTTTTTTTCATTATTATTCTTCAAGAAACCCTTGCTTTATGATAATGCAAACTACAAGACAATTGTTCTTGATTTAAGCCCTTCAACTGTTAGTTACTGAGCTGAGTTTTCATTGGTCGTTGAAAAATTTTACGTCAGCAGTTCGCCAGTGAAAATACAACGGCAAAGTTTGTTTAATGACAACCGAACAAGCTCGAGGAAATTTCATTAGCAAAACAGCGAGTTTTTTTCTGTGGGATTCATTCACTGCTGTGACGAGAATGTCTTTTTTTCCAAGAGGAAATATCTCGGTCGCTTGAGAAATTTTGGCCGTTAGCTTCCGTGTCTTGGAACCGTGCTGTCTCGTAACGGGCTGTGGACTGAAAAAAGAAATATGCGCTTGCATGATGACTGTTGGAAGATGAGACTGTTGGAACCAGTTGGAAGATGAGAATTGACTGAAAAGTCTGAATTTTTCTTGTGCTGTTGCGTTGTTCATATCGAGTTGGATTCGGAGAAATTGAATACTCAAAAGCATGGGGACTTCTCAAAGCACTTGGAAAGTGACAAATAAAGTTTCTAAGCGAAGACAATCAAAAGCGATCAAGAATGGAACTCTTACGCGGGGACACAAATTTAAAAGTGAAAGTAATTTACAGGACGAGGTGCGTGCGAAAAACGTTCAAATGAACCCGTTGTATCGACATCACGATATCTTTGATAACGATTTATTTTTCGAAGAAATCTTGGCCAAGATAGAGCAAGAGGCCGCAAAGTTGTCAAACTCGGATAAACACAGCGAAAGCCCGAAGGGATTTGATTCGTTTATGTTGTACTGATTTGAGACAAGTTTGTGGGAAATTCTCCGTTTAATCCGTGCTATCGAGGCAAAATATGTTAATACGATGGTTGCTGTACGTTCCGCGGAACTCCTGCCGAGAAGTGAAATAGTTATATTATCCGTAATAATGTGATCTTTTTACTACTGATTTTAAAGGCCTGTATTTTATTGCCTCGACTTCCTTTCGATTCGCAGCGCAGTTTGTGTAGTACACGTTGCTACAAATAAAAAGAAAGCCAGAGAAAATTTCTGACAGCTTATGAAGAATGCGTGCGTGTTTGCACATTATGTGAAGGCTGTGAAAAGACATATTTGTCAATAATTTTAGTGACAAACTGCTGATAAATTGTAAAGTTACGTCAGAGTTGGTTTTGCTTAACGATTACGACAATCTTTAGAATTAAAGACCACGTAGTAAGGATGAACATGAGATATATCCCTCAAAATTTGCGATTTATCTTAGCAAAAAGCTGTATTTTTAGTCTAGACAGTGCATTAGTTTTGGTTAGAGGACTTACTACCACCTGCCAATAAATTATTCATTTTGGTAATATTTTTTAACATGACAATGCTGTATGGACTTCGGAGTCAGTTCGGAGTCTTTCAACATGGGGTTTATTTATTAAAGAGTATTCTAACTTTTCGCATTTGTTTATTTTGTTTTATTCGTTTGTCTTGCTGACGCACAGAATTTAGCCCGCCACCGCACATGCATTTAAACAGGTTTCTCTTTTAAATGATTTTTTTAAATGAAATCGTGGTGATTTTAGCATATTTCTTCATGAGATAAGATTATACTTGGAAACTTTTTTTTTAAGTTATGGCACAATTACTCGCAGTCACTACCCTTCCAACAGTTAGAGAAGTATATTCCTGGATGTTCTTAATTTATTTCAAGTTTTGATACACTGCAAACCAAGAGACTATGATCTAAGAGAACACATCCCCCATACATGGCCCTCTTCCCATGATAATCTTTTTAAATCTAATTTTAGCGCGTGGTCAAGCTGAGAGGCTATTTTAGGAAAGACACCTGATTGGCCAATTTAAATGACGTAATAACATTGAGGTTTAATTTTAGCAGTTAATCAATTACGCAAAAAACTTTTCGTCGGGATTTTCGAAGCGCATTTCGTAAGGTCAGAGGAAGAATAATTCTAACTGTCTGGCGCTTTGAAAGAGCTTTCCAAAGAGATCTCTTTTTTCTGTTTAGGCCGTTTTAGTACTTTTCGCGAAACGACTTTAGAGCGTGTTGTGAATGCAATTCTTGTCAGCAGCTAGAGCGGCTATTGTGAACCAGTCATGCAGAGAAATGACAAGACTAATTTCCGACGTAAAAATCACGATAAACACATAGAAGATAATTTTTCTGACCAGCAGTTTTAAAAGGCTTTCCAGATAGGTCTCTCTCAGGGTCTCTACCGATCCAAACGATGTTTTAGTTCGTTCCAGAGAAGTACCTTTTTCGGCGTGGACCTCCCTGAAACTCTGTTTCATATTACAAAGCAATTTCGAAATTAAATATGCAAACATTTACACCAGGATTTTCGGACCGAAAGTTCTAACAAACGGGAAACAAGTATTGTGCTGTCCTGCGCTTTGAATAACCTTTCCAAAGAGATGTTTTTCGATTTAATCCGTTCAATACTTTTCGAGAAACGAGTTTCGTGCTTGTTTATTGGAATGCAATTCTAGTCAGCAGTAAATATTACACAGCACTTCCGATATTAAATAAACAAAGATTTGCACCGTTTTTTTTTTTGGAGTGAAAGTTCTAACAAACGCGAAACAAATATTTTAGCTGTCGTGCGCTTTAAAATACCTTTCGAAAGAGATCCTTTTCGCTTCAAGCCTTTCGGCACTTTCCGAGAAACGACTTTCAAGCAGGTTAGAAATTCGAGTCTTGGCACTTTGTGATAATCATTCATTATTCATGCTGGGGAATGACACGACTTCTGTTTTACGGCTTCGGAGAAGCACGTATAATTTTCCTGCCCAGCTCTGAAAATGATTTCCAGTGCTAACAGTGCGGCAGTTCAACTGAACAAACTGATTTTTTTTTTCTCTTAGCCCGCTAAATTTTCAATTTCTTATTTGGATAGACACAACCTGATGACCGTTGGCCATTGCTTGCGTGATCGGGCGCCTAGACTAAAAATAACCTTGACAGCGTGACGCGAAGCTTAAAATAGATTTTAAAAGATTATCATAGGGCACGGGGATATGTTCTCTCACCTCATAGTCTCTTGCTGCAAACAGAATATGGTAAGATGCGTCAAACTTAGGCTCGATTACCAGCCGCTTTTCGGGAAATGAGCCCGCGCTCCTCCCCCTTCTCGGGGAGGGTAGACCAGACACGAGAGAGCGGCGGAAATCGAGCCTACGTCAAACTTTGAAAATTGGCCGTCCTATAGTTTATGTTCTCTTGAATATCCACAAGAAAGGCTGACTCTGCTGGCTGAGAGTGCAGAAAACATCTCTGCTATGAAACGAAATTAAAACATATACAACGACTTTTCCGCCACATGCTTCGTCTCAGGTGGTTTCGTAGTTCCGAGAAAGTCGGTTCGGCCGTCCACGCATCGCGCGAGTAATATCCGCGGAAGAACTGGGTACCATGTCTAAAAATAACTAACGAGTGATTACCAATATGGGGGATTCACTCTATCAGCTTGATAAACTTTTGATAGAAAGAATTCATGCTATATGGCTAGGGAACCCCCTTCCACCCCTCCCGGTTTATCTCCCGTGGTGTCAGGGGGAACATCCAGCATTTCCTATAGATTTTTTGCCCGTTTATTTAACAAATAAAGAAGCCTAAGCCGTGTATTACACTGTGATAAAACACGACAGGCATTTGAGAACACGAGGGAAATATAGAAAACACGAGCCGCAGGCGAGTGTTTTCTACATTCCTCGAGTATTCTCAAATGACTGGCTTAAGCTTCTTCATTTGCTTTATGATATAGATTTTACGCGCGCAAAACAATAAAACACGCTTTTCCATGTTTTATTTACAGGTTAACGCACTCAGCGAGTGAATTATCGGGATTTACCTGCACGAGTTCACTAACAATGAACGAGAAATTTCAATACTGCACGAGGCCGCCGAGTGCGGTATTGAAAATTTCGAGTTCATTGTCAGTGAACGAGTGCAAGTAAATCCTGATAATTCACGAGCAATGAG
>JAHPZR010043219.1:47500-53082 GCA_019787425.1 Platygyra sinensis | reverse complement strand
TTTTGAAAATCTTTGATTTTTGGGCACATTCGCTCTTAAGCGTGATTAAACGCAGATTAAATTTGTTGATTAAATAGTCAGGGAAGAGTTTAATACTTTTAAAGATCGTTACGGCATTGTTCAAGTAAAGTCTGTCAACAGGCAGCTGATTTGCTTGAGTAAGTCAATCATCCATTAATATTTTCGCCGTGACATTTACATGAACACTTGATTAGAGAATAACGATAATTAAGAGCGGGAAAACCGACAACGTTTGAGAAGTAGCCCCACAGTGAAGTTCAGAGAATTACTTTTCAATATGTGCAGTGCATGATGCGTAGTGCTCGTCTTACCCAGCTGCTTCGTGTCATGTTTCTCACGCAAACCTTAGTCGCCTACAGTACTTTTTGAATGGAAGCCGCTACTCAAAAATCAACTGACAACCCTGTGGTGTTCAGTTGTTGATGCTGTTATGTCAGTTTTAGCCGGCTTAGTCATCACAGCACCAAAACCTCTTGACACTACATTTACAAGCACACTTGACAGGTATAAACAGTGACAAGTTCAGAAAGTTATCCTATCAGCCACCCTTCAGGCGTCCGCGCGCGGATCGCTGTAGCGTTTTCATCTTTCTTATAAACCCCAATAAATCACACATTTTCTGAGAGCTTAATAGTTCCGGATTATGGCTCATTCCTTTAAAAATCTCAAAATCGTAAGAAATTGCGTAATTGAGACGTTTTTTTTTTTTTCCGGAATCATATGTCTGTGTAAATTCAACTCCAGTCTCGCTAAGAATGAGTGGAAGGGAACGATAAGCATTGCATTTTCTTCTTGACATGTTCTACTAAAAAACCGTGTCTCAGATTTTTGACCCCTGCATTTCTTCTTTTGTGACAATAGGTAAAGTCGAGGGGACAAATCATCAGCACTTCCTTTGAAAAAATGACGATTATTCAAAAACGGAAAGAGAAAACAAAAATCGCCGACACAATTTTCAAGGAAAACTATTTGACAATAAGCTGGTAAAATTTCAGCTAAATCGGTTCAGGGGCTGCTGACTTGGAGTTAAAAACGTACGCGTAAATTTCCGGAATTTTCGTTCCGAGAAAACAAGAAAAATATTTTTTTTTTTGCGGCAACTTAATCGCAATAGGATTATAACACCTGATCGTCCATGTTGATGTTTACCAGAGAGGGGTCATCTTGCAACAAGAACCGCGGTGCGGTATTAACCGCGCTCTTTTATTATTTTTTAATATCTATGCGAACGTTCAGCTCGTGAAACATGATATATGTACCGCCGTCATCTACTGTTACATAACGACCGAATTTCATTACGCGAAACGTGACTCTCGCATTTTTTGCATAGCGTTGGTCTAGCGCGACTTGTAATCGGAGAATTTGGGAGATCGGGTCTGGTCACCGACAAAAGTACAAGTTGGGTGATTCAATGACTACATTCTTTGCATAACGTGGGTCTAGTGTGATTTGTAATCCGAGAGTTTTCTTTACGTCTAAGGAAAAAATACCTTGTCCTTTCAAACGAATTATAAATTTACATATGTTAAAAGGGTTTTTGACGAGCGCTGAGGATTTAATATTTTTTCCACCATTGCTTCTGGCGAAGTAAACACGATCTTATTTATCATTGTTAGCGCATTCCATGGCTGACGCCAGACGTAATACCTTTTTTTAGCGCATTAAATATTCCCTTCGAAAGTGAACAGAAACAAAAATTTCAAATTACAAAATCATCTCCTGTTTTGCACGCAAAACGAAAAAACAGCTTAACTCTGGATAATTTCAGCTGCAGTAGCCAGCAACTGGTCCCAAATTATATTTTCTATCCTTGCATATGTCCTGACGTTCATCTCCAAGGCATTTTGGCCCAATTTTGACCAAATAAGCATTTCTCCCGATCGGCGGCCATTTTCTTCATGAATAGTTAATTCGCTAACTTGACAAACCGCTCCTGAGGGGGGATATGACCAAAAGAGCTGAGAAATGGCCTGTAATTGGCTGATGATAGCATCATCAGCGGAGGTTCGGGAATAGTCACCGACAAAACTAAAAATAACTAACTAAATAAATAAATAACCGAACGCCTACGGATGCGCGGTAAAAAAAAATAAAATAAAATAAACCGAAGGCATAACATGACCCGTGCACGCCTACGGCTGCGTGGTTAATAACAATAGGCGTTTCACAGTTCTTGTTTATGAGAAAACTAAAACTCCTTGAGGCTGACGCGTGACCGCCACCGATAGCTCCAAAGCCAAGAACCGATACACAATTTATCGCGAACGCCCTGCTTTTTTCCGTCGTCGGAAGTGCAAGATTAGTTTCACACGACGGACAGCTTTCGTTCTGGCACTGAAACATCCAGTTCGAACCAAGTCCGTTTTTACTTCGTAAATGTTCCACAAGTTGAACGCTTCCTTGTCAAAAGCGACAAGTCACCGATTCGTTGATCTTCTCCTGCAGTCTTTCACCAGCAGCGATAGCGTGGCCATGGAGCTTTCGCCATGTTTCAGTGTTTTCGCTTTCCAGATCTGCAAGAGGTTCTTCAACCCTAATTTATGATCGGCTTGCCCTAAATGTTACTTGGGAAACCGACGGATCGCGTTCAGCGCTTGGCTGATCGTTCAACTGATTCAGCCATTCCTCCTGGTCGAGGGAAGCTGAAGTAAGAGCCCTTGTCACTCTCCGCTAAGTTTTCAGCCCAATCCGAGCTAAACGATTTTTTCTGCTTCTTCCGCCTTGCCTTTGCAGCAAACGAAAATGGACACGACCTCTCCTTTAATTTCGAAGGCATTTGAACCAATCTTGCGGCATTTATTACGCAATAAAATGGCACCACCTTGTGATTTGTTTCGTGACGTGTTGACATACAAGTTACTCCAGAATGACAGGACTTTTCAACGGGTAATTAAAACAATTAACATGTAGTAAACTTCAACGTCCAATAACTTTGCACTGAAAATAATATTTTTTTAGTGGAACGCTCTTGAAAGCTCTTGAGAAGGTTTATCTGAACGTCTCCAAATCAAAAATTTCGAAAGTTCGCAATTTGAACCCTGGCTGATACCTTAAAACTCGCTACCTTAAAACCTACCTTAAAACCTACCTTGATTCCTTAAAACCTACCTTGACACCTTGAAACTTCGCTGAAGGCTCAGTGAATATTGTCGAATAGTCCCCGAGACAAAGTCGAGGGGATTATTTGACAATATTCACTGAGCCTGAGGGGGATAATTGTTTTAGTATAATTTCAGAACTGAACAACAGAGAATAACAGATTAAAACATAAAACAAAGATGCAATTGATCGTTTGCACGCACGTATGTAGCCGAAGAGTTTTTAAAATAATAAGCTTACATGTACATTGATTGTTAATCAGTTTACTCATCGAGTTCAGCAGTAAAACAGAAAAGCGAAACATTGCAAATTAATCCGGTAAGTTTGTTTTATCTCATTTAGCTCATTTATCTCATTCATAGTTGTCATCGTCATCGTCGTCTTAAAAAGAGTAACTGTATCATGGAGAAAAACAGATTTCGGTCAATCGATCTCACCTGCTGGCGTTTAACTAACCACTATGTTTGCGATTCTTAATTGCGTTGAACACGAGTTCTTGAAAGGACTTTGGTCGAAGGGCGACAGCAGTTATTTTGAAAATTCTCCATCCTTTCAAAAATCCTGGACTTACCGTAATGCCTGGTGGTTTCAAGAGGTCACCTCGCCATACATTGCCAATATATGAAAAGGCAAATAAACTGAAACTTGAAATAAATGAAACGTCGGCAGGCGAGGCTTGCAAGAGTTATTTTTTGGTGAATAACAAGTCCCTGGAGGCAGTAAATAATGCTTGTCAGTCAATGATGTTACCATGGTATTCGCTGGAAGACTCGTGTTAAGTGTGTTGGCATCGATTATTGGTAGATTTTGATCCATCTTTTGTTTGTCAGATCGGTCGGTTAGAAATCATTTTGTCGCTTTCGTTTTCGTCTTGGAAAAGTCATTTGTAAGGCACCGGTACTTGTTGACATCTGTTAAGAGACGTTTGTTGTAAGTTTAGTTAGTGTACCAGCTTTCCAGAATCAGTCGTTGAATAGTTCATACTGTAAGTTCTCACTGAAACGTCTTTCATAATTTGAAGTGGTTTTGGACGGCAAAGGTGGTGACAGAAAAAGAACGTGCTGTTCCGTGACTAGACCTGTCAAATGTGATATCTGATAATTAGGTCAGTTTTTGTTTAACCGTGAAATGATTATTAGTGTTTTGAGAAAATCGCTCTTCTTCAATATTCTTATACCACAAATCTCCAGCAGTGAAGAAAAAGCACATCGCCCTTACGGTTTCGAGAAAACAAGGGGATCGTGTTGCATAACTTTAAGAGAAAAACAAAAGTATCAAGTTACAAACTTTCGGGTGAAAAGTAAAATTGTCACGTTTACTAGTCAACGTATAATTGAATTTAACTCAGTTTGTAACAAGATGCAATTTAGCATGTTCTGATGCCCACAATGATCATCGATGTTTTCGGTTTAGATATTCCGCCAAACCATTTCAAATTAATATCGATATCAAAAAAACAAGAAAATGTTAAGAAAGGTAACCTTCAACTTAAAACAACCA
The DNA here is from genome assembly GCA_019787425.1 of Platygyra sinensis. Classification (NCBI taxonomy): domain Eukaryota; kingdom Metazoa; phylum Cnidaria; class Anthozoa; order Scleractinia; family Merulinidae; genus Platygyra; species Platygyra sinensis. The sequence goes on along the minus strand of JAHPZR010043219.1, from coordinate 48,462 downwards.
GACACTTGAAAAACTGAATAAATATTGTAAGACCCCACGAAATCTGCAGAGTTAGGGACGTTTCCTTGTGACATTACCCTTCCCAACGCCTGAGAGTTTTTTTGTCACCTTATGAGAGGCTGTATTTCACCTCAAAGTCAAATCGAATTAATGTGCGGTTTAACTCGCCGCCAGGAGTCTTCAAGAATACTACAACTTTAACTTTGAGAAAATCTTCGCTAAAATTCTCGTTTTTAACAACTGGCGATAATGCGAAAATAAAAACGCCTCTGAAAACATCAAGAAAAGATAGGTCCAAAACTTTTTTTTTTTTTTATGGACGTGCCGCTAGATTGGCTTCTTGTTTGCCAGTTTTCTGACCGTGTGAATAAGAGTCAGTTTTTTTAATTTTTATTTTTATTGCAACCACTTGCCCGTGAAAAAGTGTCAAGTTACCATTTGAAACTGACAAATAAAAACAAGAAATTTGATTGGCTGTTTATAGTAGATACATTCTGATTGGTGTGACATACATACATCTCTCACTCATCCAATGAACCGTCCATAACATAACGACTAAGAAGTTTTTTTGTTTTTTTTTTTTACAAAAAAATAACTCAAAAATTAATTTACAACAGTCCGCCATGTTTACTTGCCGAGATAACAAAGGTGGCGAGCACAGTAGCCAGGCCTCGAAAATGTTATAAAAGCCGCCTGGAGGGGTGAATATAACGTCATATAAGGAATCGTTAAACCAATCACATTGCTGTAAACTCTAAAATCTAAATTGAAATCTATATATCGTTATGTCGGCAAAATCGTATGGGACATCTCGCCAACTCTAAAATACTAATAAATGAAACTATACTAAAATAGACAAAACAACAATAAGGCTAAACTGTACTCAATAATATTAAACTAATTTTTGCACAAAATACAGAGAAATTGGCTGGAAATAGTTTCTTCGGGAATTTTGTTCCATT
>JAHPZR010043219.1:10000-42500 GCA_019787425.1 Platygyra sinensis | reverse complement strand
CTTAGACAACTCTTCCGACAGTTGGACCTCTACTATAACACCCCGTAAAAAAATATTACGTTTGGTTACTATTTATTACATTTTAGCCTCCGCCATTTTGGTCGAAAATGACCACATTAAATAGGTCCGCAATGCGTACTTCTCTGGTACTTAAGTAACGCTAAAAGATTCCAATATTGACCAACTTGGACAGGATCTTAACCAAAAGAGAGACAAAGACCTCTGCTATAAAACTGTTTAAAAACCCCGGGCAAAAAGCAGTAATTCCAGTCACTTTCTTATTATATTTTAACTTCCGCCATTTTGGTCGAAAATGCCCACAAAATAGGTCCGCAATGCGCACTTTTCTGGTACCTAAATATAACTTTGAAAAACGGTTAAAAATTCACGTTTTAACGAAACAACTTGAAAATCACACACGGTATAGTCCAATATTTGTTCTTTCTGTTGATTGCCATTTAAAAAAAGCGGAGTTAAAATGTCGAGTTTTTGCGACTTTTTTTGCACAACATTCTAACAACAGCACATTGACATTGACCAACTGGGAATTTTAAAGTGCAATATCTTCCTTTGGTTTTATTCAAATATAATGGACTTCCAGTATGACTAAGTACCAACCTAGTACAACAGTCAGTAAACAAAACAATTAATTTGGTTGACACAGTATGGCGCTACAGCTCTCCAAAGTTTGACACTAAATTTCTTCAAAAAATATGTGTTTTTTAAAACAGATGTCTTTATAAGCTGATAAATCAAGGCATTTTTTTTCAAAAAAAGTCCAAACTTATATGACACATTGATGTAATATTGGACTATCAACTGTGTAAAACTCACATTAAAATATTAAAAAAAGGCTTCAACGATGATGTTAAAGTAGATCTTGAAACTTTTTACTGATTTTTTATGCATTTTACTATTTCGAGAATATCTCCAAAAATATTTGGCAATATTGTCCCAAACTTGTTGTGCACACTCTCCTGTTTAAGATGTTTAAACTCAGGAGGTAATTTAAAATTTCATTAAAACTGGTACGAGATATCAAAGATTAAATATAAAAAAATCATGAATCAAAATTAGACGAAAAAAAAAAACTGCTTCCCTTTAACTAATTGTAACTTTATTGTAATTAATTGGAAATATATTAGAATTGCATCATTCTTTTGTGGAGAAACGTATCTTTACATTCCAGTTTATTTGGTGTCTTAAAATTTTATTAACGTGGAGAAATCAATGAAAATAAAAATAAAAAATTTCATCGTCTTTGGTCGAATTTGCCCACATTTCTCAAACTTTAAGTAGGTCCAGCTTAGTAGCATTGAAAGGTAATAATTCCTAACGAAGCTTTGATTGTTGGCTAAGTATTGAAATATATCTTGTGTAAATCTCACTTCTCTGGATTAAAAGGGGAGTGAGATAAACACAAAAAACCTCTTCGGCGAATCTGCCCACATGACAAATTTTTCATGTCAAGACGTACATATTGTTCTGTGGAACAACGAGCTATTAACCAAATCGTGTAATCTTTACACACAATATCTTCCTATCACACAGGAACATTTTGTAGTTTTTTCAAGAGAAAACCACCTAATGTAAGAAAGTTAAAAAATTTGACAAAAGTTAGATTGAATTTCAGGCCAATTTTTTTTTCACAGACGTGTAAGTACAGTACAATAGTTATACCTTTACTGCATTTTTTTTGCTTAAAGTTTTCGACTTTCTAAAACAAAGTGGTTAAGGAGGGGTCTTCTCAGCATCGCGGGGTCTTCTTCTAAGTCACGGGATATCGAAATTTGAGAGCTTGCGGCCACTTTTAAGTACGATTCCACGAAAAGGTTGAATGTGCCCACATAAAAAAATTTAACATCATATATCTTTCTGAAAATGCAACCAATGGGAACAATACTTACATAACACAAAGAACATGTCACAGGCTTTGCGTGTCAGAAAGGAGAACTCCCACTCTTTTGACCAATAAAAACTAGGTAACTTTAAATCTCACATGGTTAGAAGTGGGCAACTTCGACCGTGGAGGACACCAATGATGGTTATGGTTATGGTTATGGTTATGGTTATGGTTATGGTTATGGTTATGGTTATGGTTATGGTTATGGTTATGGTTATGGTTATGGTTATGGTTATGGTTATGGTTATGGTTATGGTTATGGTTATGGTTATGGTTATGGTTATGGTTATGGTTATGGTTATGGTTATGGTTATTGTTATTGTTATTGGTATTGTTACCCACTGTCACAGGTTTTCACCATACTGACCTCCCAGCCATTTATATTAGATATTAAAATGACGTGATAAATGACTAAATTGATCATCAGCTAAATGGTACTCAATGGGTTTTTCAGAGCTTTGAATAGATACGTAGACTTGAACTATATAGGTCAAAAACATTTATTTGCTACTCAGTGTTTAATACCTCTTGCAAAGCAGTTATGATGATTACTTCGTAAGAGGCATAGAACTGAGACTCAGATGTCAAATATAAAACGTCACGTTGTGACATACATCATTCACGATTTTGTCTTATTGTTTTGTGCATAGACGATTGTCTTCAAATGCTATTACCTCTCTAACGGACGAAACGTTTCCAAAGTGGACACATGTTTCGATACTGTAAGTTAAACGAAGTTGTCTACACTACAAAGCCCAGCTTGCACTGGTTATTTCGTAGTGATAAGAGGAAATTCTAGATAACAAATCAGTTAAGAAAGTGACCACTTATTGGAAGCTCACACAATGCGTTGTCTTCAAACACTATTCTACACGTCAGAGTGTTTGCTAATACGACAGCCTAGCAATGTTTCTTAGTAAAGTACAGCGCAATGAGCGATGGTCAGGGCTAGGCAACGAATGTGTTCCTTGAATTCTCTCCTCTATAGCGGATTTCTTGCTGGCTGTATAATCTATGGCCAATCACCAAAATTGTTTTTAAAATTCGTGTTGTTCCAGTGTGATCTAGATAGTTTAAAACTAACTCTGGTGAAGCTAAATGCGCTGGGAAAGTCTCAAGGGTTGATAGTCATGAAAATCAAAAATAGAACCTTACGTGACACCGCAGTTAATGACTTGCTTTGGGGACAAACTAGTTATTAGGGTGGCTGGCAGAAGTTTAAAGTAATTTATATGTAGATTTTGATGAATCATCGTAACCCTGTTTTATCAGCTGAGGATTCAATCATGATATCAAACGAGAAAAAAAGGCCGAGTGAAGGAGAAAACAAGAACTGCAACTTCGAGAGTGCAGGGACAAGAAGAAAAAGTTAAAACTATCATTTTCTTGACACAATAGGTTAGCAATAGTATAACCTACTTAAAACACCCACACTTTTAGGTTTAACAGCTAATGACTGAAAACTGAGCTCAGGGACTTCTTTTTTAACTTGGAAAATATTGTCGTTTTCCAAGTTGTAGTGGTGCCACGACTTCACTCCATCACTCCTGTTAAACTTTAAAAAACCGGTAGGGTGAGACTCTTATATAAAAGGTCAGGGATTCTTATCGGGAAATTTGAACTCAACTCGTGAGGACACTAATGTGGGCGGTGCTTAAGCTTAATTAGATTCCTAAAAGATACCACTTAAAATTTAGTAGGTTAGATTAGTAGTCACTGTTCAAGAAATGTAGACCCGACTCATATAATTCAGATATCAGTGGAAATCAAGCCTAAAAACAGAGATGAAATCAGAACGTTGCTTTCATTATTATTTCTTCTAGTGCACCCCTACGGATACTTTGAAAGCTAAAAATGGTGACTTTTGGTCATCAACACCCTAAGTCAGACCAGAACCCTTATTTGACCCGAGAGGACGAGTAATTTATTTATAAAATTTATGACGTTTTTTTTGTTTCTTTTCTTTTCTAATTTAGTTGGTGCGATGTCAGAAATGATTTTACCAACTTAATAAATGTCAATGTAGAACTAAACGCTGGGTAGTTAGCACAGCAGGCTCAAGTGAATTCCGAGCTTGTTCATTTGGAGGTGACATGATTTATTCAGAAAGTAAATTGCACTAGGAAGATGTGCACAGATACATGTAATGTAAGCCGTGTAGGCAGGCCTGAAATTGTGTCTTAACACTAGCTGACCTGTTTCACTTTGCAAATATCACAACCCACATCTGGGCTGGAAAAAGGCTTTAAGGTTACCGTGCACCTTCAGGGGTGTCTCGCGTACAAGCAATGTAGCGCGTCCGGTTTAAACTGTAGATATCTAAGCCCCTATATCAAATTAAAGCTTATAGGACTGGCTATCAGACTATACCAAAAATTTTGAAAAAAAAATAATTGTCGAATTTTTCACGACTTCTAAATGCGAGCGCCCGAATCACCTTTTGAACGTTACATGTCAAAGCGATTTTTTTTTTTCGCTTATTTAATGTGTTCCTCCGTTTTTGGGACCAAAGCGCCAAAAAAAAAACGTGTCTGCGATTTGCAATATTCAATTCAGTGAAAAGTTACAGAACATTTTTGAAATAGAATTTTAAAAATGTGGAGTGATCGTACAAAAATCGCTCTTGAAAAAAAAAGTATTTAGAAATGAAAAATTCGGAGACATGTTTATGTTGATTATGTGTAAAACTAGGTACTGTCAAAATTTGAGAGCAATCGAACAAATTCCCTTTGTAACTCTTTAAGTGTCCCTTTCTGGTGAAAAAAATTGTTTCGAGAAAACAGCGCTGAAAACATTTCCCTGCTTCGCAAACAAACTCCGCCCACAAACACAGTCAACTGGGTTCTCAGATAACTGAGCCAATCAGTGCTTGATCAGAGCGAGATTTCCGCGAAAACCGTGACGGTTGACTGCATATACGTCAACAGGTTGCCTGCGGCCTGTCAATCAGACACGAAAGTTTTACTTCCGGTAAAAACTAAAAACCGTATTTTCTCCGCCATCATTTAATATTTTTGACGATTTTTTTTAGGATGAGAGTTCATGCTTAGACCTATACATTAACCTAACAATCAAAATTTCAACAAAATGGTCGTTCTGAAGGTGTACGGTAACCTTAAGGGCTTGTTTGAAAGCGGACTGCCCACACATCACAAGTAGTTCCTTAATGAGCAATGCCTTTCATAATTTATTTTCCAAGTTCAGTGGCTTACCGGTACAGCCACTTTGATTTCTTATCGGACTTTAATTATCAGGGTCAGACGCAAATTTTGGCTTATGTCCCCCGCTAATTGGGAAGTGTCTTGCTGGTCTCGGAAAATGCTGGAAAGTTTCAAAAGTGCTGAAAACTGTTGTCCGCCACCTTAATTTCAACAAATTGTTGGTATACGCATGGGAGAAAATAGTTTTTTTTTTTTTTAAATACACTGCATTATCCGGATACGATAATGCTTTGATATAATGAGCAAGATTTCATATTTAAACGAGAAAAACGAGGTATAGTTAACTTGCATAAATTTTACAAATATTTCTGAGTAAATGAAAATAATTTCACATGTAGGTCTACGAACAAAGCTATTGTTTTCCAGATAAATATTTATTCTACTAGAACAAAAGATATCAGTTAGACACCTATTGATGTTAATATGCCAACCAGAGAACTATTGCCCAGTGAAACCGATAAGTTCTTTTATTTTACATCGAACTCTCTAACTCTTTTCTGATTGGCCAAAAGCCTACAGTGAATTTTCGAATCACCCTCCTGACGTCAAAACTGCAGATTATACAATTATCATTTCAAGGACACTCAAGGTCACGGGTTATCATGTCAAGTTCGCGCGCCTTGTGTCGCCTCCCATCAGTGAAGAAGCAAAAACATGGCCTCCATTTTCTTTTTTTTTTCGTTCAATGTATAATAAGAGAATTATCAGATTCGGTTTTTGTGATATCCAGAATAATCATGGTTGAGATAAGGGTTACCCTTACCTTATCCTTACCCTTATTCTGGATGATATTGAATTTATGGAGACCTAGGAAAAATCCGAGTCCCAGATGGGATTTTAACCCGCGACCCTCCGTGATCTAGTCGGATGCTCTAACCACTGAGCTACTGGAGACTCTATGGTGAACAAGGGTCAATTTGTGGGTCTAGACTGGAACCGCATCGCGCGGTTACGCAGCCAAGTAATGACTGGCACACAAACTCACTAACCGCATCGCGCTGTCACATCAAAGCATATCAAGATAACTCACTAACAGCGTTCTGAATTCTTATTCTGGATAAAACCTCATGTAATAATTGTTTATTGTTAAACGTTTTGAACACTTAAGTAACAAAAACGATGTTTGTAAATAAATGTCCTCCATGCACAATTACGCGAACTAAACTTTAAAACGGTGCATTGACTAGGAATCTCTGCCAGTCCAGACAACGTGCTTTGACTACAAATCTACCAATTAGTCCAAGTGATCTCGAAATTCGAATTGTCCAAGAAGAAAAAGATGTGTTCTATACAATACAAGCCAAGGTTACAATGTTTTAAGCCAACATGAAAATCAAGGCCATTGTGGATTCCTGTCGAAATATAAGCGAAATACGTGCGATTAAAATCTGACACAAAAGGATTACGTAACACAAGCATACTAATCAACTTAATTGTCTCCTATTCACCGTGATAAATGAAGGGATAACAAACCTTAACCCTCGGACGTACAAGCAAACTCATATAACCCACCATGCATGGTTCAAAGGAAGAAAAGGGAGGTGGTGAATGGAACTCCTCCCGGGGGTTCTCTGTTCTGTTCAGGCAGCGCGAAATATATTTACATTGAGCAAATAGCCCTGAGCTTGTTCTCCAAGATGACACCTCTTTTGTTGGTTATACTTCATAACATTCGACTCCATGTAACAATGCAATGCCAACTTTATTTCGCTCCAAATATAGCGATTTACAGAAAACATAACAGGAATAAACTAGAAAAACATGTTTTTCAACCTCGTAACACCCACAAGGAGTTGCGGGCGTCTAGCACAGCGCTTTTTGTTTCGCTTCGCCATTGTGAAAGCTACGTTTCTCGAAGATTACCGATCCTGCAGGGAATTCTGGTGAAAACTCGGCTCAAGAAGCGCTCTCTAGAGCTTCAAAGCAGCCTTCGGAACTAGATGTTGACGGCAAGCGTTTTGGTCAGGCGCTTTTAGCCGACCAAAGTTTCATTCAAGCTATTTCGACAGCTGTCATAACTGGTTTCTCTATGAACACGGGAACGCCTCTTGGCTCCGTCAGCGGAACTGAACTAACCTCGACAAAGCAGCCTGCCAGTGAGCTTTATGGCCCCGGAGAAATGGTGGCAAAGTCCTTTGACTCCACTGCTGTCTCTGTGTAAGCTAAACATTTCAAACCTGATTTTCCCTCTCAACGGGAACTCGATTCTATTGTCATTGATGACACTCGGGATGATTTGGTTGTCCAGGACTAATCTACTGACATTTTAGAAGCCAGTTCGGCCAGATGGCAGGCTTCAGAAGAGCTTTCAGCTTTCCTAGGAACTACTAGAAAGCCTTTGTAAAAATTTGACCACTGAACCGTGAGGTGAACGGTCTCATGGGTGGTTTAATTGGTCCTGATGCTGAGTAAAGAGAAGTTCACGATAAGATTATTGACATTATGGACCCACTTGGCACTGCCCATGATAATTTAATTGAAAAGCTGGATGTCCAAACTTCTTTGATCCAGTTCTCAAAAGAAAAGGTGACTGGACTTTTAGCTATTATCCAAAGATCAATCTAGTAAGCAGGTCATTCTTCAGCCACCATCTCCTAGAAACGTAGGGTGGCAGTATCATCAAAAGTAAACAAAGCATATGCTTCCCTGGGTAAAGACGATTTCCGAGAGGCAGGCAAGGACCTGTTTGGCAAGGGATTTGAGTCTCGTCTGAAGGAGTGAACGGAGACCGCCAAAGCCATATCCGAGGCTAAGAAAGTGCGGCATCAGCTTTTTCGCGCCAAGCCTCCAAGTGCTAGTAGAGGGTCATGGAACAATGTGCGACGGGGCATCCGCTCAGGTCGTTGGCAAACAAGGAGCCGACCTTACCAACCAAAGGGAAGGGGCTCTGTGCCATTCCCACACTACAACCAATCAGTAACCACACGTATGCCACTAAGTGTTTTACCAATAAGGTCTGCCCCAGCACAAGTAGCTGGCCGCTCAAAGTATTTTCAGGCAAACTGACGACACATTTGAAATGAAGTTTGCAAAACATGTTTCGGTCGTGCAACGACCATCTTCAAGTGAAAGTAAAATTACTTTGAAGTTACATTTGAATTTATAATATAATGCTAAACAAAGATAAATAACAACGTGAAATAAAATTGGGAATCTTACAAAATAGCTAGAGGTAACAAAAGAGTGTACAACAGTAACGTGCTAATTAGAACGAGAGAGTTAAATTAACGTGATATAATTTCTTGTTTAAAGAAGGTTGCTCCCTGGAAATATTTAACGCTTCTTTTATCTTGACCTAGAGTTTTGTGGTCGCATGATCTATAACTTTAAAACATTCAGCAGAGCAGGAATTACGGCATGCCTCGGATTGTAGAAGGTGTTGAAAGATATGTGAGGTCCTGTCCCTGTTTTAGTTTAATTATTGTTAGTCGGCTTCTTTCCAGATCTTTTGCAAACTGAAATCTCATTACAGACGACCCTTGGGTGTTGGAGACTATTACGGGCCACAAAATAGGATTTCATTCAGTGCCCCATCAGGTAACCTGGCCGCGCACTTTCATGTCAATAGCTCAGCAAGAATCTGTCCAGGTGGCGGTAGACAAGATGATCCTTCAAGGAGCCATCCACCCTGTCACCTCCTACACCGAAGGGGGGTTCGTCAGCAGTATATTTCTGGTCGAAAAAAATGGTGGGGGTCACCGCCCTGTTATCAATTTAAATAATCTGAACTCCGTTGTGATTTCCAACATTTCAAAATGGAGGGAATCCACATGTTAAGGCATCTTCTAGAAAAGGAGATTTTGTGGTCAAACTCAAAGACGCATACTTTACTGTCCCAGTTTGTATAGGGCATTAAAAGTACTTAATGTTTCGCTGGAAGGAAACTCCATGGGAATTTGCATGCCTCCCCTTCGGGCTGGCCAGTGCTCCCAGAACATTCGCAAAAATCATGAAACCTATGGTGGCAACTCTTCGGAACTTAGGGATTCGCTTGATTATATATGTAGACGATCTTCTCATCTTAGCAGACTCGGAGCAGACTGCCAGAATCCATGTGGTGACTGCTCAAAGTCTTCTAGAGAACGTAGGTTTCGTTATATACCTAAAGAAGTCAGTGTTGTCCCCAGTACAGAAAATACAGTTTCTCGGTATGACTGTTGATTCGTTAACCCTTTGTCTTGCCCTTCCCCGGGGCAAAGTCAGAAGTATTTGCAGGGTGTGCAAGTGTTTGATTGCAAATACCACGACAACAGTGCGCCAATTAGCACATCTCTTAGGTCGTCTGAGCTCATCCATCCAAGCAAGGTTCCCTGCTGCACTGTATTACCGCTACCTACAACAGGCAAAGATTCAGGCACTCAGATCGGGAGGCCACTACGAGCCTCGAGTAGTTTTGAAACAGGAAGCTATAGAGGAACTGCAGTGGTGGGCATGCAGAGAACGTAATGGCTTGGAATAAGTGGGCGCTAGCTCAACGAAACCCCAGCATTATAATAGAGAGTCATGGCTCGAGGGAAGACTGGGGTGCACACTGCAATGGACTGAGCACAGGCAGCCTGTAAGTCAGTCCGAGCAGTTTCTCCACATAAACTGCCTGGAACTGCCGACAGGTTCTTTTGCAATAAAATGGTTTGCAAAAGACAAGACAAACTTTCACATTCAGCTTTTCATGGACAACGTGACAGCTTTTACCTTCATCCACACCTCTGGCAATGGTGCCTACAGAGGCAGATAACAGTGTCTGCCACACACATTCCCGGGATTCTGAATGTGAATGCAGACAGAGAGTCTCGTTTTCACGTGAAGTCCTCAGATCGGAGGCTTTGCCCAGCAGTGTTCCAAGCCCTTTAAAACAGGTGGGTTCCAGAAGATCTCGACCTGTTTGCATCCCATCTGACGAAGCAGCTGCCTCGCTTTGTGAGGTGGAAGCCGAAACCTCCATTAGAAGCAGTGGATGCCTTCTCCCTCCAGCGGAACAAGGTCAAGGGTTACGCGTTTCCCCCATTTTTCCTTTTAGGCTGGTGCCTCAGTCAAGATCTGAGACAGCATCTACCACGTCTAGTCCTTGAACCACGAGTGTGAAAAGCCCAACCCTGGTATCCTCTTTCATTGGACATCCTTATAGACCTTCCAGTCCTTTGCCCTCAAATCCCCAATCTGTTAACTCGGGAAGGAATGACTCACCCACTAACCCACCTCCTGCTGGAAGGATGGCTTATGCCAGGCAGCAATATGAAGAGGGAGGTTTTTCTGTCTACGGTAGAGACTTGCTCTCGGCAGCTTGGAGGAGAAACACCTCAGATCAATATGCGTCTGCATGGCGCACGTGGACTAGCTGGTGTGCTGAGAGGAAAGTCAATCCTATTTCAGCATTTCCGAGTGACAATATTAACTTTCTCGCTGGGGAATTTCAGCAATGGAAACAGTACAGGACCCTTAACGTTTACAGATCTGCTATTTCATTGACACACCGAGTCAAAGACTCACTCACGGTCGGAGAACATCCCATGATTTGTCAATTACTTAAAGGAATGATTAATTCAAGACCTCCACAACCTAGACACCCCTTTTCCTAGGATGTCTCTGCCGTTGCCAGGTATATCAAATGTCTTGATGGAAATTCGACCTTATCTCTTAGAGTTTTGTCCCAAAGCTGGCTATGCTCTTGACATTAACTTCTGCTTAGCGGAGTTCGGAGTTAGCAGCCCATGATCTTCGTTTCAGACGTGTCTATCCGGAAGGAGTTGTGTTTAATCTTCCCTGCCTAACTATAACTATTCGGATTGGGAAGAATTTGAAACATTCTTTTCATGCTAGCTTTCCTGAAGACAAGAACCTGCTCGTACTAAGGACAGGAGACCAGTTATAGCTGGCCAAGAAAACAAGCTGTTCTTGCCCATCGTTCAACCTCGCAAACTCGTTTGGTCTAGTACTGTGGCTAGATGTGTTCGGAGCTTGTTACAGGCAGCTGATATTGATACATCCCAATGTAAGCCTCGTTCAGTCCGTGGGGCCTCGGCGTATGCTGCTGCCAGGTGTGGGCTAGCCTTATCTGATATTTTGGCCTTGGCCTGCTAGTCGTCTCATTCCATATTCAGGCGTTTCTACTAAACCTGTACTAAACCTGTACTGCATCCTGAGGCTAGTAGGGCAGTCCTCTCAATTCCTAAACAATTAATAGTTGTCTTTGAACTTGCATTGTTACATGAAGTCCAATGTTTTGAAGTAATATCGCAAATTATACAAGTGACCGTAGGTCATGAAGTACAAGATAGATTATACGAGAAACATGAGACGGAATGTAACAATGTTTCTGTTTTCTTTCAGGATAGCTCGCTCTACAAAAGGGCGCTGTGTTAAACGGCCGCATCTCCTAGTGGGTGCCACCAGGCTAAAAAACCTGTTTTTCTAGTTTATTCCTGTTACGTTTTCAGTAAAGCGCTATATTTGGAGCGAAAAAAAAGTTGGCATTGCATTGTTACATTCCGTCTCATGTTTTTCGTATAATCTATCTTATACTTCATGACCTGCAGTCACTTGTATAATCTGCGATTATGACGTCGTACGGGAGGGATAAGCGGGCTTGGAATTGAAAGAGCCATTATCATCATCATCATCATCATCATCATCAGAACTATCCCCATCATTATTATTACAGTTATTCTTATTGTACTTTGTATTTTCATAGAGACTTGTCATCAAACGCTATTACGTCTTTATCGGACAGAGTGTTTGCCAACATCAGTAGCGTATACAGTCTGTAAGTCGCAGCACTCTACACTCTAAAGACGAGCTTGCACTAAGAAGTAGTTAATTACAATTATAATTCCACACATTGCCCTGTTAATTTTTAGAGATTTGTCGTCAAACGCTATTAAAGCTCTACCTCAAGATCTGTTTGCTGGGACATTGGTGGAAAAATTGTAAGTATAACGGAGAACAATTAACAGGAAAAGGAAACAGATTTGTTCCTCAGAGTACCTTTCTTTTTTTTCACATTTTTATTTACACAGCAAAGGCAGTTACTAACACGGTACACAAATCTACTTACATACATCTACTTACAACGTGCCACGTTACTCAGTTTACATTTATCACTTGCAAATGCAATGTTACATTGCCTACTTACAATACATTATGCTACTTACTTATAAACAATACAATACACTGCATTACTTGCTTACACACATCGCTTACAATACATGACATAATCTCACAATACGTTGCATTACTTACTTACTTACTTACTTACTTACTTACTTACTTACTTACTTACTTACTTACTTACTTACTTACTTACTTACTTACTTTATGTTGTTATTGTTTAGACCTTGCAAATTGAAACTGTGACTCCTTACGTTAATTTATGAAACTGGACCACTTCTGTAAAAAAATATTTTGTTTGTTTGATATAGAAGCTATGTTGCGTTCAATTTCAATTTTGTCATATACAAGATTAAAGAAATCCGCGAACTGAAATTTAACGCTATTTAACGCAGAGTACCTTTCTGCTGGCTAGGAAACCCATGGTCAAATAGCATTATTAATTAACCTAACCCTAGCTTACTAGGGTAAGCCCGGAGCGGCGATCGCTTCGGCCTGCACTCTTCTTCGATTGTCTAATGAAAGTTAACGCCACGAACGTTGTGATATGAAAAACATGATGCCTGTTGCTGTTGGATTGACAAAAATGTCTTTTTGGGTACAAAAGTACACCAAACTGTGATGTTTGGAAAGGTTAAGTTGCTACGGATTCCTGTAAATGGACAAAAAATCCCCCCCCCCCCCCCCCTAAAAAATCGAGAAGACTGAAGTTTCCCTAAAATGACAAAACAGATAAAACTTTTATAAAATAGCTTGAAATTAGTCAACAGATACAATGGCTGTACTTGCTGGCTGGTTACATTTTGTTTGTTTGATTGTTTCCCACACAGCCCAGCCGCTAGCATATCATGCTAAGCCTGTGTCAATTCAGGTGTTGTGACTGCTGGCTGGGAAGTAAAGGTTGAAACATTTCTGCTAAAAAAGGGAAATGAGATGGAATGAAAACTGAACCATGTTGAAATAATTCAATGTAAAGCCCTCTCAGTGATTTTCTTTTCGCACGCTGCATTGCACATTTGAACAGAAATTTGTCTTCAAACGCTATTTCATCTCTACCTGCCGGGGTGTTTTCCAATTTAAGAGGGCTGCGGCAACTGTGAGTGAAACGTAGCATTTAAAAATTAGCATTGACGTTATAATCATGAGCGGGTAGTAAGTCTAAAGGTTACTTAGTCATTAATAAGAAATCACGATTAGGCATTTAGCGAAAGTAACACAGCCATAATCGCGGATGAGTGAACATTGGTTTTAAATTGTGAAGGGATATCAATTATTGTTTTAAAAGTAACGAAGGGAACGTAATGGGTTTTAGTGTTGGCACCAAAGATAAGCTTATCAGTTGTTATTATTCAACAAATTGTAACACTATCCAAATATGATTATGATGCTCTCGATATCTGTCATCCGTAGGTAACAGATATCCGGCGATATACGTAGCTTCGTACGTGGGAAGAAAAAGTGAAGTGAAAAAATGTCGACAGAAAGGTTTAAAAATGTTACGAACTTGGAAATCATTTTGTTATCAATTTGTTGAATAATAAAGCAATTATCTTGCTCAATCTCGCGGAATATCGCCTGATTTTAGCCGACTCGGCCTAAGGCCTCGTCGGCTAAGTATTAGACGATATTCCGCGCGTTTTCGCAGGATAATTGTTAAATAGCAGTAGTTGGGGAGCGGCATTGGGAAAAGCAATTTTTCTGTTATCGTTATTTTTATTGTTATTCATGGTTACTGTTATTGTTACTGTTACTGTTACTGTTACTGTTACTGTTACTGTTACTGTTACTGTTACTGTTACTGTTACTGTTACTGTTACTGTTACTGTTACTGTTACTGTTACTGTTACTGTTACTGTTACTGTTACTATTACTGTTAATGTTAATGTTATTGCTACTGCTATTGCTATTGCTATTGCTATATATTTAACAATTATCCTGCGAAATCGCGCGGAATATCGTCTGATACTTATATTCTCGCTCTCGTTCTCGTTCTCGTTCTCATTCTTTTTCTTGCTCTTGTTCTTGTCCTTGTCCTTGTTGTTGTTCGTCTTCTTCCTCTTGTTCTTCTTTTTCTTGTTCTTGTTCTTGTTCTTGCTCTTGCTCTTGCTCTTGCTCTTGCTCTTGCTCTTGCTCTTGCTCTTGCTCTTGCTCTTGCTCTTGCTCTTGCTCTTGCTCTTGCTCTTGCTCTTGCTCTTGCTCTTGCTCTTGCTCTTGCTCTTGCTCTTGCTCTTGCTCTTGCTCTTGCTCTTGCTCTTGCTCTTGCTCTTGCTCTTGCTCTTGCTCTTGCTCTTGCTCTTGCTCTTGCTCTTGCTCTTGCTCTTGCTCTTGCTCTTGCTCTTGCTCTTGCTCTTGCTCTTGCTCTTGCTCTTGCTCTTGCTCTTGCTCTTGCTCTTGCTCTTGCTCTTGCTCTTGCTCTTGCTCTTGCTCTTGCTCTTGCTCTTGCTCTTGCTCTTGCTCTTGCTCTTGCTCTTGCTCTTGCTCTTGCTCTTGCTCTTGCTCTTGCTCTTGCTCTTGCTCTTGCTCTTGCTCTTGCTCTTGCTCTTGTTTTTCTTAAATTAGTCTTACAAGCTTTTGATCGATTTCAAGAGTTTTGTCAGAGATTTAAATCAAATTGTCCGATGAAACTTAAAGTGCCACTTACCCCACCCCCCCCATTTTTTTTTATTTTTGCTAATACAAATTTCCTTTTTCTCCTGATCACCACTGCGAAAAAACTATCGTTACGTTGTAGCTATTTTTGTTAATTTTCTACGAATTTTCAAAGTTTATAATTTTGCACACTTCCATGTTCACGACCTAGGAATAGCGGAAAATGGGACGAGTTGGCTTCTGACGTCATTTCGGGAATAACAATGTTTTGTTTCTAAGAAGAATATCTGCGAGCATGCGATAGTGTGTCAAACTCGTTGCGGAATGCAAGGAATATGTTTTATTAAGACTGTAGTAATACAGGATACGCATGCAGGATAGAATATTCCTCTTCATTCGATACCTCTATCCGCATGAAACTCGACCAGAAACGAGAAAAAGACCAAAGAAGTGGGCTGATCTGTGCGAAGCGAAAGTGGGGGAGCGGTTGAGGATTTCTTCGATCTCGGGTTCCCCGCTAGTACAAAAACCTATAGCTTTTCATTCTCTATCTCTAATGGAAAGCTTGACATTTTCATGCATGGTACTGCATACGACACGAATTTGGGATATTTAAAGCTGGAAGCCATCTGACTATTCCAAGCGCAAGCGATTGATCCTCCGAGTCCATCACATGAAATTAAATAAGATGAAATCACACGGTAAACTAAACACATCGGGTTATTTTTACTCGAAATAGACACATTTTAAACGAGTAGTAAACGAAATCTGCGTCCTACAACGAAGCGATTAAGATTGTTGAGCCGTCGAACTAGCTATGTATTTGTGAATATTTCAATAAAAACACACGCACACCGGAAGACGTAATCAGCGTAATCCCACCGTGTATCTCAATAGCGATACCGAATACAGAATTGTTTCGTTCTTTGAGCTTCGTCTTAGAGGAACGAAATTTATCTAAATTTCTAACTTAGAATGGATCAAGCATTTATAAATATATGAGAAAAGTAAATCAAACGATTAAAGGGGCTCAGTCACGGGATTTTGAGTTATTTTGAGCATCGCAAAAATTCCCGTTAAATTGAAGGAAACCTGAACATAACACTTTATAAAGATAGAAGAACATCAAAGAGATAATAATAAACCACAAAGGAACAAGGATGATTAAGGATGGAGAAGATTAACACGGATTGCAAACAACGAATTTGAAAAGTTAGCTAAACTTTTCAAACCGTTTAACCGTGACTGAGCCCCTTTAATCGTTTGATTTACTTTTCTCATATATTTATAAATGCTTGATCCATTCTAAGTTAGAAATTTAGATAAATTTCGTTCCTCTAAGACGAAGCTCAAAGAACGAAACAATTCTGTATTCGGTATCGCTATTGAGATACACGGTGGGATTACGCTGATTACGTCTTCCGGTGTGCGTGTGTTTTTATTGAAATATTCACAAATACATAGCTAGTTCGACGGCTCAACAATCTTAATCGCTTCGTTGTAGGACGCAGATTTCGTTTACTACTCGTTTAAAATGTGTCTATTTCGAGTAAAAATAACCCGATGTGTTTAGTTTACCGTGTGATTTCATCTTATTTAATTTCATGTGATGGACTCGGAGGATCAATCGCTTGCGCTTGGAATAGTCAGATGGCTTCCAGCTTTAAATATCCCAAATTCGTGTCGTATGCAGTACCATGCATGAAAATGTCAAGCTTTCCATTAGAGATAGAGAATGAAAAGCTATAGGTTTTTGTACTAGCGGGAACCCGAGATCGAAGAAATCCTCAACCGCTCCCCCACTTTCGCTTCGCACAGATCAGCCCACTTCTTTGGTCTTTTTCTCGTTTCTGGTCGAGTTTCATGCGGATAGAGGTATCGAATGAGAGGAATATTCTATCCTGCATGCGTATCCTGTATTACTACAGTCTTAATAAAACATATTCCTTGCATTCCGCAACGAGTTTGACACACTATCGCATGCTCGCAGATATTCTTCTTAGAAACAAAACATTGTTATTCCCGAAATGACGTCAGAAGCCAACTCGTCCCATTTTTCCGCTATTCCTAGGTCGTGAACATGGAAGTGTGCAAAATTATAAACTTTGAAAATTCGTAGAAAATTAACAAAAATAGCTACAACGTAACGATAGTTTTTTCGCAGTGGTGATCAGGAGAAAAAGGAAATTTGTATTAGCAAAAATAAAAAAAATGGGGGGGTGGGGTAAGTGGCACTTTAAGTTTCATCGGACAATTTGATTTAAATCTCTGACAAAACTCTTGAAATCGATCAAAAGCTTGTAAGACTAATTTAAGAAAAACAAGAGCAAGAGCAAGAGCAAGAGCAAGAGCAAGAGCAAGAGCAAGAGCAAGAGCAAGAGCAAGAGCAAGAGCAAGAGCAAGAGCAAGAGCAAGAGCAAGAGCAAGAGCAAGAGCAAGAGCAAGAGCAAGAGCAAGAGCAAGAGCAAGAGCAAGAGCAAGAGCAAGAGCAAGAGCAAGAGCAAGAGCAAGAGCAAGAGCAAGAGCAAGAGCAAGAGCAAGAGCAAGAGCAAGAGCAAGAGCAAGAGCAAGAGCAAGAGCAAGAGCAAGAGCAAGAGCAAGAGCAAGAGCAAGAGCAAGAGCAAGAGCAAGAGCAAGAGCAAGAGCAAGAGCAAGAGCAAGAGCAAGAGCAAGAGCAAGAGCAAGAGCAAGAGCAAGAGCAAGAGCAAGAGCAAGAGCAAGAGCAAGAGCAAGAGCAAGAGCAAGAGCAAGAGCAAGAGCAAGAGCAAGAGCAAGAACAAGAACAAGAACAAGAAAAAGAAGAACAAGAGGAAGAAGACGAACAACAACAAGGACAAGGACAAGAACAAGAGCAAGAAAAAGAATGAGAACGAGAACGAGAACGAGAGCGAGAATATAAGTATCAGACGATATTCCGCGCGATTTCGCAGGATAATTGTTAAATATATAGCAATAGCAATAGCAATAGCAGTAGCAATAACATTAACATTAACAGTAATAGTAACAGTAACAGTAACAGTAACAGTAACAGTAACAGTAACAGTAACAGTAACAGTAACAGTAACAGTAACAGTAACAGTAACAGTAACAGTAACAGTAACAGTAACAGTAACAGTAACAGTAACAATAACAGTAACCATGAATAACAATAAAAATAACGATAACAGAAAAATTGCTTTTCCCAATGCCGCTCCCCAACTACTGCTATTTAACAATTATCCTGCGAAAACGCGCGGAATATCGTCTAATACTTAGCCGACGAGGCCTT
This sequence comes from Platygyra sinensis, assembly GCA_019787425.1. Lineage (NCBI taxonomy): Eukaryota > Metazoa > Cnidaria > Anthozoa > Scleractinia > Merulinidae > Platygyra > Platygyra sinensis. The sequence goes on along the minus strand of JAHPZR010043219.1, from coordinate 24,415 downwards.
AGGCCGAGTCGGCTAAAATCAGGCGATATTCCGCGAGATTGAGCAAGATAATTGCTTTATTATTCAACAAATTGATAACAAAATGATTTCCAAGTTCGTAACATTTTTAAACCTTTCTGTCGACATTTTTTCACTTCACTTTTTCTTCCCACGTACGAAGCTACGTATATCGCCGGATATCTGTTACCTACGGATGACAGATATCGAGAGCATCATAATCATATTTGGATAGTGTTACAATTTGTTGAATAATAACAACTGATAAGCTTATCTTTGGTGCCAACACTAAAACCCATTACGTTCCCTTCGTTACTTTTAAAACAATAATTGATATCCCTTCACAATTTAAAACCAATGTTCACTCATCCGCGATTATGGCTGTGTTACTTTCGCTAAATGCCTAATCGTGATTTCTTATTAATGACTAAGTAACCTTTAGACTTACTACCCGCTCATGATTATAACGTCAATGCTAATTTTTAAATGCTACGTTTCACTCACAGTTGCCGCAGCCCTCTTAAATTGGAAAACACCCCGGCAGGTAGAGATGAAATAGCGTTTGAAGACAAATTTCTGTTCAAATGTGCAATGCAGCGTGCGAAAAGAAAATCACTGAGAGGGCTTTACATTGAATTATTTCAACATGGTTCAGTTTTCATTCCATCTCATTTCCCTTTTTTAGCAGAAATGTTTCAACCTTTACTTCCCAGCCAGCAGTCACAACACCTGAATTGACACAGGCTTAGCATGATATGCTAGCGGCTGGGCTGTGTGGGAAACAATCAAACAAACAAAATGTAACCAGCCAGCAAGTACAGCCATTGTATCTGTTGACTAATTTCAAGCTATTTTATAAAAGTTTTATCTGTTTTGTCATTTTAGGGAAACTTCAGTCTTCTCGATTTTTTAGGGGGGGGGGGGGGGGGATTTTTTGTCCATTTACAGGAATCCGTAGCAACTTAACCTTTCCAAACATCACAGTTTGGTGTACTTTTGTACCCAAAAAGACATTTTTGTCAATCCAACAGCAACAGGCATCATGTTTTTCATATCACAACGTTCGTGGCGTTAACTTTCATTAGACAATCGAAGAAGAGTGCAGGCCGAAGCGATCGCCGCTCCGGGCTTACCCTAGTAAGCTAGGGTTAGGTTAATTAATAATGCTATTTGACCATGGGTTTCCTAGCCAGCAGAAAGGTACTCTGCGTTAAATAGCGTTAAATTTCAGTTCGCGGATTTCTTTAATCTTGTATATGACAAAATTGAAATTGAACGCAACATAGCTTCTATATCAAACAAACAAAATATTTTTTTACAGAAGTGGTCCAGTTTCATAAATTAACGTAAGGAGTCACAGTTTCAATTTGCAAGGTCTAAACAATAACAACATAAAGTAAGTAAGTAAGTAAGTAAGTAAGTAAGTAAGTAAGTAAGTAAGTAAGTAAGTAAGTAAGTAAGTAAGTAAGTAAGTAATGCAACGTATTGTGAGATTATGTCATGTATTGTAAGCGATGTGTGTAAGCAAGTAATGCAGTGTATTGTATTGTTTATAAGTAAGTAGCATAATGTATTGTAAGTAGGCAATGTAACATTGCATTTGCAAGTGATAAATGTAAACTGAGTAACGTGGCACGTTGTAAGTAGATGTATGTAAGTAGATTTGTGTACCGTGTTAGTAACTGCCTTTGCTGTGTAAATAAAAATGTGAAAAAAAAGAAAGGTACTCTGAGGAACAAATCTGTTTCCTTTTCCTGTTAATTGTTCTCCGTTATACTTACAATTTTTCCACCAATGTCCCAGCAAACAGATCTTGAGGTAGAGCTTTAATAGCGTTTGACGACAAATCTCTAAAAATTAACAGGGCAATGTGTGGAATTATAATTGTAATTAACTACTTCTTAGTGCAAGCTCGTCTTTAGAGTGTAGAGTGCTGCGACTTACAGACTGTATACGCTACTGATGTTGGCAAACACTCTGTCCGATAAAGACGTAATAGCGTTTGATGACAAGTCTCTATGAAAATACAAAGTACAATAAGAATAACTGTAATAATAATGATGGGGATAGTTCTGATGATGATGATGATGATGATGATGATAATGGCTCTTTCAATTCCAAGCCCGCTTATCCCTCCCGTACGACGTCATAATCGCAGATTATACAAGTGACTGCAGGTCATGAAGTATAAGATAGATTATACGAAAAACATGAGACGGAATGTAACAATGCAATGCCAACTTTTTTTTCGCTCCAAATATAGCGCTTTACTGAAAACGTAACAGGAATAAACTAGAAAAACAGGTTTTTTAGCCTGGTGGCACCCACTAGGAGATGCGGCCGTTTAACACAGCGCCCTTTTGTAGAGCGAGCTATCCTGAAAGAAAACAGAAACATTGTTACATTCCGTCTCATGTTTCTCGTATAATCTATCTTGTACTTCATGACCTACGGTCACTTGTATAATTTGCGATATTACTTCAAAACATTGGACTTCATGTAACAATGCAAGTTCAAAGACAACTATTAATTGTTTAGGAATTGAGAGGACTGCCCTACTAGCCTCAGGATGCAGTACAGGTTTAGTACAGGTTTAGTAGAAACGCCTGAATATGGAATGAGACGACTAGCAGGCCAAGGCCAAAATATCAGATAAGGCTAGCCCACACCTGGCAGCAGCATACGCCGAGGCCCCACGGACTGAACGAGGCTTACATTGGGATGTATCAATATCAGCTGCCTGTAACAAGCTCCGAACACATCTAGCCACAGTACTAGACCAAACGAGTTTGCGAGGTTGAACGATGGGCAAGAACAGCTTGTTTTCTTGGCCAGCTATAACTGGTCTCCTGTCCTTAGTACGAGCAGGTTCTTGTCTTCAGGAAAGCTAGCATGAAAAGAATGTTTCAAATTCTTCCCAATCCGAATAGTTATAGTTAGGCAGGGAAGATTAAACACAACTCCTTCCGGATAGACACGTCTGAAACGAAGATCATGGGCTGCTAACTCCGAACTCCGCTAAGCAGAAGTTAATGTCAAGAGCATAGCCAGCTTTGGGACAAAACTCTAAGAGATAAGGTCGAATTTCCATCAAGACATTTGATATACCTGGCAACGGCAGAGACATCCTAGGAAAAGGGGTGTCTAGGTTGTGGAGGTCTTGAATTAATCATTCCTTTAAGTAATTGACAAATCATGGGATGTTCTCCGACCGTGAGTGAGTCTTTGACTCGGTGTGTCAATGAAATAGCAGATCTGTAAACGTTAAGGGTCCTGTACTGTTTCCATTGCTGAAATTCCCCAGCGAGAAAGTTAATATTGTCACTCGGAAATGCTGAAATAGGATTGACTTTCCTCTCAGCACACCAGCTAGTCCACGTGCGCCATGCAGACGCATATTGATCTGAGGTGTTTCTCCTCCAAGCTGCCGAGAGCAAGTCTCTACCGTAGACAGAAAAACCTCCCTCTTCATATTGCTGCCTGGCATAAGCCATCCTTCCAGCAGGAGGTGGGTTAGTGGGTGAGTCATTCCTTCCCGAGTTAACAGATTGGGGATTTGAGGGCAAAGGACTGGAAGGTCTATAAGGATGTCCAATGAAAGAGGATACCAGGGTTGGGCTTTTCACACTCGTGGTTCAAGGACTAGACGTGGTAGATGCTGTCTCAGATCTTGACTGAGGCACCAGCCTAAAAGGAAAAATGGGGGAAACGCGTAACCCTTGACCTTGTTCCGCTGGAGGGAGAAGGCATCCACTGCTTCTAATGGAGGTTTCGGCTTCCACCTCACAAAGCGAGGCAGCTGCTTCGTCAGATGGGATGCAAACAGGTCGAGATCTTCTGGAACCCACCTGTTTTAAAGGGCTTGGAACACTGCTGGGCAAAGCCTCCGATCTGAGGACTTCACGTGAAAACGAGACTCTCTGTCTGCATTCACATTCAGAATCCCGGGAATGTGTGTGGCAGACACTGTTATCTGCCTCTGTAGGCACCATTGCCAGAGGTGTGGATGAAGGTAAAAGCTGTCACGTTGTCCATGAAAAGCTGAATGTGAAAGTTTGTCTTGTCTTTTGCAAACCATTTTATTGCAAAAGAACCTGTCGGCAGTTCCAGGCAGTTTATGTGGAGAAACTGCTCGGACTGACTTACAGGCTGCCTGTGCTCAGTCCATTGCAGTGTGCACCCCAGTCTTCCCTCGAGCCATGACTCTCTATTATAATGCTGGGGTTTCGTTGAGCTAGCGCCCACTTATTCCAAGCCATTACGTTCTCTGCATGCCCACCACTGCAGTTCCTCTATAGCTTCCTGTTTCAAAACTACTCGAGGCTCGTAGTGGCCTCCCGATCTGAGTGCCTGAATCTTTGCCTGTTGTAGGTAGCGGTAATACAGTGCAGCAGGGAACCTTGCTTGGATGGATGAGCTCAGACGACCTAAGAGATGTGCTAATTGGCGCACTGTTGTCGTGGTATTTGCAATCAAACACTTGCACACCCTGCAAATACTTCTGACTTTGCCCCGGGGAAGGGCAAGACAAAGGGTTAACGAATCAACAGTCATACCGAGAAACTGTATTTTCTGTACTGGGGACAACACTGACTTCTTTAGGTATATAACGAAACCTACGTTCTCTAGAAGACTTTGAGCAGTCACCACATGGATTCTGGCAGTCTGCTCCGAGTCTGCTAAGATGAGAAGATCGTCTACATATATAATCAAGCGAATCCCTAAGTTCCGAAGAGTTGCCACCATAGGTTTCATGATTTTTGCGAATGTTCTGGGAGCACTGGCCAGCCCGAAGGGGAGGCATGCAAATTCCCATGGAGTTTCCTTCCAGCGAAACATTAAGTACTTTTAATGCCCTATACAAACTGGGACAGTAAAGTATGCGTCTTTGAGTTTGACCACAAAATCTCCTTTTCTAGAAGATGCCTTAACATGTGGATTCCCTCCATTTTGAAATGTTGGAAATCACAACGGAGTTCAGATTATTTAAATTGATAACAGGGCGGTGACCCCCACCATTTTTTTCGACCAGAAATATACTGCTGACGAACCCCCCTTCGGTGTAGGAGGTGACAGGGTGGATGGCTCCTTGAAGGATCATCTTGTCTACCGCCACCTGGACAGATTCTTGCTGAGCTATTGACATGAAAGTGCGCGGCCAGGTTACCTGATGGGGCACTGAATGAAATCCTATTTTGTGGCCCGTAATAGTCTCCAACACCCAAGGGTCGTCTGTAATGAGATTTCAGTTTGCAAAAGATCTGGAAAGAAGCCGACTAACAATAATTAAACTAAAACAGGGACAGGACCTCACATATCTTTCAACACCTTCTACAATCCGAGGCATGCCGTAATTCCTGCTCTGCTGAATGTTTTAAAGTTATAGATCATGCGACCACAAAACTCTAGGTCAAGATAAAAGAAGCGTTAAATATTTCCAGGGAGCAACCTTCTTTAAACAAGAAATTATATCACGTTAATTTAACTCTCTCGTTCTAATTAGCACGTTACTGTTGTACACTCTTTTGTTACCTCTAGCTATTTTGTAAGATTCCCAATTTTATTTCACGTTGTTATTTATCTTTGTTTAGCATTATATTATAAATTCAAATGTAACTTCAAAGTAATTTTACTTTCACTTGAAGATGGTCGTTGCACGACCGAAACATGTTTTGCAAACTTCATTTCAAATGTGTCGTCAGTTTGCCTGAAAATACTTTGAGCGGCCAGCTACTTGTGCTGGGGCAGACCTTATTGGTAAAACACTTAGTGGCATACGTGTGGTTACTGATTGGTTGTAGTGTGGGAATGGCACAGAGCCCCTTCCCTTTGGTTGGTAAGGTCGGCTCCTTGTTTGCCAACGACCTGAGCGGATGCCCCGTCGCACATTGTTCCATGACCCTCTACTAGCACTTGGAGGCTTGGCGCGAAAAAGCTGATGCCGCACTTTCTTAGCCTCGGATATGGCTTTGGCGGTCTCCGTTCACTCCTTCAGACGAGACTCAAATCCCTTGCCAAACAGGTCCTTGCCTGCCTCTCGGAAATCGTCTTTACCCAGGGAAGCATATGCTTTGTTTACTTTTGATGATACTGCCACCCTACGTTTCTAGGAGATGGTGGCTGAAGAATGACCTGCTTACTAGATTGATCTTTGGATAATAGCTAAAAGTCCAGTCACCTTTTCTTTTGAGAACTGGATCAAAGAAGTTTGGACATCCAGCTTTTCAATTAAATTATCATGGGCAGTGCCAAGTGGGTCCATAATGTCAATAATCTTATCGTGAACTTCTCTTTACTCAGCATCAGGACCAATTAAACCACCCATGAGACCGTTCACCTCACGGTTCAGTGGTCAAATTTTTACAAAGGCTTTCTAGTAGTTCCTAGGAAAGCTGAAAGCTCTTCTGAAGCCTGCCATCTGGCCGAACTGGCTTCTAAAATGTCAGTAGATTAGTCCTGGACAACCAAATCATCCCGAGTGTCATCAATGACAATAGAATCGAGTTCCCGTTGAGAGGGAAAATCAGGTTTGAAATGTTTAGCTTACACAGAGACAGCAGTGGAGTCAAAGGACTTTGCCACCATTTCTCCGGGGCCATAAAGCTCACTGGCAGGCTGCTTTGTCGAGGTTAGTTCAGTTCCGCTGACGGAGCCAAGAGGCGTTCCCGTGTTCATAGAGAAACCAGTTATGACAGCTGTCGAAATAGCTTGAATGAAACTTTGGTCGGCTAAAAGCGCCTGACCAAAACGCTTGCCGTCAACATCTAGTTCCGAAGGCTGCTTTGAAGCTCTAGAGAGCGCTTCTTGAGCCGAGTTTTCACCAGAATTCCCTGCAGGATCGGTAATCTTCGAGAAACGTAGCTTTCACAATGGCGAAGCGAAACAAAAAGCGCTGTGCTAGACGCCCGCAACTCCTTGTGGGTGTTACGAGGTTGAAAAACATGTTTTTCTAGTTTATTCCTGTTATGTTTTCTGTAAATCGCTATATTTGGAGCGAAATAAAGTTGGCATTGCATTGTTACATGGAGTCGAATGTTATGAAGTATAACCAACAAAAGAGGTGTCATCTTGGAGAACAAGCTCAGGGCTATTTGCTCAATGTAAATATATTTCGCGCTGCCTGAACAGAACAGAGAACCCCCGGGAGGAGTTCCATTCACCACCTCCCTTTTCTTCCTTTGAACCATGCATGGTGGGTTATATGAGTTTGCTTGTACGTCCGAGGGTTAAGGTTTGTTATCCCTTCATTTATCACGGTGAATAGGAGACAATTAAGTTGATTAGTATGCTTGTGTTACGTAATCCTTTTGTGTCAGATTTTAATCGCACGTATTTCGCTTATATTTCGACAGGAATCCACAATGGCCTTGATTTTCATGTTGGCTTAAAACATTGTAACCTTGGCTTGTATTGTATAGAACACATCTTTTTCTTCTTGGACAATTCGAATTTCGAGATCACTTGGACTAATTGGTAGATTTGTAGTCAAAGCACGTTGTCTGGACTGGCAGAGATTCCTAGTCAATGCACCGTTTTAAAGTTTAGTTCGCGTAATTGTGCATGGAGGACATTTATTTACAAACATCGTTTTTGTTACTTAAGTGTTCAAAACGTTTAACAATAAACAATTATTACATGAGGTTTTATCCAGAATAAGAATTCAGAACGCTGTTAGTGAGTTATCTTGATATGCTTTGATGTGACAGCGCGATGCGGTTAGTGAGTTTGTGTGCCAGTCATTACTTGGCTGCGTAACCGCGCGATGCGGTTCCAGTCTAGACCCACAAATTGACCCTTGTTCACCATAGAGTCTCCAGTAGCTCAGTGGTTAGAGCATCCGACTAGATCACGGAGGGTCGCGGGTTAAAATCCCATCTGGGACTCGGATTTTTCCTAGGTCTCCATAAATTCAATATCATCCAGAATAAGGGTAAGGATAAGGTAAGGGTAACCCTTATCTCAACCATGATTATTCTGGATATCACAAAAACCGAATCTGATAATTCTCTTATTATACATTGAACGAAAAAAAAAAGAAAATGGAGGCCATGTTTTTGCTTCTTCACTGATGGGAGGCGACACAAGGCGCGCGAACTTGACATGATAACCCGTGACCTTGAGTGTCCTTGAAATGATAATTGTATAATCTGCAGTTTTGACGTCAGGAGGGTGATTCGAAAATTCACTGTAGGCTTTTGGCCAATCAGAAAAGAGTTAGAGAGTTCGATGTAAAATAAAAGAACTTATCGGTTTCACTGGGCAATAGTTCTCTGGTTGGCATATTAACATCAATAGGTGTCTAACTGATATCTTTTGTTCTAGTAGAATAAATATTTATCTGGAAAACAATAGCTTTGTTCGTAGACCTACATGTGAAATTATTTTCATTTACTCAGAAATATTTGTAAAATTTATGCAAGTTAACTATACCTCGTTTTTCTCGTTTAAATATGAAATCTTGCTCATTATATCAAAGCATTATCGTATCCGGATAATGCAGTGTATTTAAAAAAAAAAAAAACTATTTTCTCCCATGCGTATACCAACAATTTGTTGAAATTAAGGTGGCGGACAACAGTTTTCAGCACTTTTGAAACTTTCCAGCATTTTCCGAGACCAGCAAGACACTTCCCAATTAGCGGGGGACATAAGCCAAAATTTGCGTCTGACCCTGATAATTAAAGTCCGATAAGAAATCAAAGTGGCTGTACCGGTAAGCCACTGAACTTGGAAAATAAATTATGAAAGGCATTGCTCATTAAGGAACTACTTGTGATGTGTGGGCAGTCCGCTTTCAAACAAGCCCTTAAGGTTACCGTACACCTTCAGAACGACCATTTTGTTGAAATTTTGATTGTTAGGTTAATGTATAGGTCTAAGCATGAACTCTCATCCTAAAAAAAATCGTCAAAAATATTAAATGATGGCGGAGAAAATACGGTTTTTAGTTTTTACCGGAAGTAAAACTTTCGTGTCTGATTGACAGGCCGCAGGCAACCTGTTGACGTATATGCAGTCAACCGTCACGGTTTTCGCGGAAATCTCGCTCTGATCAAGCACTGATTGGCTCAGTTATCTGAGAACCCAGTTGACTGTGTTTGTGGGCGGAGTTTGTTTGCGAAGCAGGGAAATGTTTTCAGCGCTGTTTTCTCGAAACAATTTTTTTCACCAGAAAGGGACACTTAAAGAGTTACAAAGGGAATTTGTTCGATTGCTCTCAAATTTTGACAGTACCTAGTTTTACACATAATCAACATAAACATGTCTCCGAATTTTTCATTTCTAAATACTTTTTTTTTCAAGAGCGATTTTTGTACGATCACTCCACATTTTTAAAATTCTATTTCAAAAATGTTCTGTAACTTTTCACTGAATTGAATATTGCAAATCGCAGACACGTTTTTTTTTTGGCGCTTTGGTCCCAAAAACGGAGGAACACATTAAATAAGCGAAAAAAAAAAATCGCTTTGACATGTAACGTTCAAAAGGTGATTCGGGCGCTCGCATTTAGAAGTCGTGAAAAATTCGACAATTATTTTTTTTTCAAAATTTTTGGTATAGTCTGATAGCCAGTCCTATAAGCTTTAATTTGATATAGGGGCTTAGATATCTACAGTTTAAACCGGACGCGCTACATTGCTTGTACGCGAGACACCCCTGAAGGTGCACGGTAACCTTAAAGCCTTTTTCCAGCCCAGATGTGGGTTGTGATATTTGCAAAGTGAAACAGGTCAGCTAGTGTTAAGACACAATTTCAGGCCTGCCTACACGGCTTACATTACATGTATCTGTGCACATCTTCCTAGTGCAATTTACTTTCTGAATAAATCATGTCACCTCCAAATGAACAAGCTCGGAATTCACTTGAGCCTGCTGTGCTAACTACCCAGCGTTTAGTTCTACATTGACATTTATTAAGTTGGTAAAATCATTTCTGACATCGCACCAACTAAATTAGAAAAGAAAAGAAACAAAAAAAACGTCATAAATTTTATAAATAAATTACTCGTCCTCTCGGGTCAAATAAGGGTTCTGGTCTGACTTAGGGTGTTGATGACCAAAAGTCACCATTTTTAGCTTTCAAAGTATCCGTAGGGGTGCACTAGAAGAAATAATAATGAAAGCAACGTTCTGATTTCATCTCTGTTTTTAGGCTTGATTTCCACTGATATCTGAATTATATGAGTCGGGTCTACATTTCTTGAACAGTGACTACTAATCTAACCTACTAAATTTTAAGTGGTATCTTTTAGGAATCTAATTAAGCTTAAGCACCGCCCACATTAGTGTCCTCACGAGTTGAGTTCAAATTTCCCGATAAGAATCCCTGACCTTTTATATAAGAGTCTCACCCTACCGGTTTTTTAAAGTTTAACAGGAGTGATGGAGTGAAGTCGTGGCACCACTACAACTTGGAAAACGACAATATTTTCCAAGTTAAAAAAGAAGTCCCTGAGCTCAGTTTTCAGTCATTAGCTGTTAAACCTAAAAGTGTGGGTGTTTTAAGTAGGTTATACTATTGCTAACCTATTGTGTCAAGAAAATGATAGTTTTAACTTTTTCTTCTTGTCCCTGCACTCTCGAAGTTGCAGTTCTTGTTTTCTCCTTCACTCGGCCTTTTTTTCTCGTTTGATATCATGATTGAATCCTCAGCTGATAAAACAGGGTTACGATGATTCATCAAAATCTACATATAAATTACTTTAAACTTCTGCCAGCCACCCTAATAACTAGTTTGTCCCCAAAGCAAGTCATTAACTGCGGTGTCACGTAAGGTTCTATTTTTGATTTTCATGACTATCAACCCTTGAGACTTTCCCAGCGCATTTAGCTTCACCAGAGTTAGTTTTAAACTATCTAGATCACACTGGAACAACACGAATTTTAAAAACAATTTTGGTGATTGGCCATAGATTATACAGCCAGCAAGAAATCCGCTATAGAGGAGAGAATTCAAGGAACACATTCGTTGCCTAGCCCTGACCATCGCTCATTGCGCTGTACTTTACTAAGAAACATTGCTAGGCTGTCGTATTAGCAAACACTCTGACGTGTAGAATAGTGTTTGAAGACAACGCATTGTGTGAGCTTCCAATAAGTGGTCACTTTCTTAACTGATTTGTTATCTAGAATTTCCTCTTATCACTACGAAATAACCAGTGCAAGCTGGGCTTTGTAGTGTAGACAACTTCGTTTAACTTACAGTATCGAAACATGTGTCCACTTTGGAAACGTTTCGTCCGTTAGAGAGGTAATAGCATTTGAAGACAATCGTCTATGCACAAAACAATAAGACAAAATCGTGAATGATGTATGTCACAACGTGACGTTTTATATTTGACATCTGAGTCTCAGTTCTATGCCTCTTACGAAGTAATCATCATAACTGCTTTGCAAGAGGTATTAAACACTGAGTAGCAAATAAATGTTTTTGACCTATATAGTTCAAGTCTACGTATCTATTCAAAGCTCTGAAAAACCCATTGAGTACCATTTAGCTGATGATCAATTTAGTCATTTATCACGTCATTTTAATATCTAATATAAATGGCTGGGAGGTCAGTATGGTGAAAACCTGTGACAGTGGGTAACAATACCAATAACAATAACAATAACCATAACCATAACCATAACCATAACCATAACCATAACCATAACCATAACCATAACCATAACCATAACCATAACCATAACCATAACCATAACCATAACCATAACCATAACCATAACCATAACCATAACCATAACCATAACCATAACCATAACCATAACCATAACCATAACCATCATTGGTGTCCTCCACGGTCGAAGTTGCCCACTTCTAACCATGTGAGATTTAAAGTTACCTAGTTTTTATTGGTCAAAAGAGTGGGAGTTCTCCTTTCTGACACGCAAAGCCTGTGACATGTTCTTTGTGTTATGTAAGTATTGTTCCCATTGGTTGCATTTTCAGAAAGATATATGATGTTAAATTTTTTTATGTGGGCACATTCAACCTTTTCGTGGAATCGTACTTAAAAGTGGCCGCAAGCTCTCAAATTTCGATATCCCGTGACTTAGAAGAAGACCCCGCGATGCTGAGAAGACCCCTCCTTAACCACTTTGTTTTAGAAAGTCGAAAACTTTAAGCAAAAAAAATGCAGTAAAGGTATAACTATTGTACTGTACTTACACGTCTGTGAAAAAAAAATTGGCCTGAAATTCAATCTAACTTTTGTCAAATTTTTTAACTTTCTTACATTAGGTGGTTTTCTCTTGAAAAAACTACAAAATGTTCCTGTGTGATAGGAAGATATTGTGTGTAAAGATTACACGATTTGGTTAATAGCTCGTTGTTCCACAGAACAATATGTACGTCTTGACATGAAAAATTTGTCATGTGGGCAGATTCGCCGAAGAGGTTTTTTGTGTTTATCTCACTCCCCTTTTAATCCAGAGAAGTGAGATTTACACAAGATATATTTCAATACTTAGCCAACAATCAAAGCTTCGTTAGGAATTATTACCTTTCAATGCTACTAAGCTGGACCTACTTAAAGTTTGAGAAATGTGGGCAAATTCGACCAAAGACGATGAAATTTTTTATTTTTATTTTCATTGATTTCTCCACGTTAATAAAATTTTAAGACACCAAATAAACTGGAATGTAAAGATACGTTTCTCCACAAAAGAATGATGCAATTCTAATATATTTCCAATTAATTACAATAAAGTTACAATTAGTTAAAGGGAAGCAGTTTTTTTTTTTCGTCTAATTTTGATTCATGATTTTTTTATATTTAATCTTTGATATCTCGTACCAGTTTTAATGAAATTTTAAATTACCTCCTGAGTTTAAACATCTTAAACAGGAGAGTGTGCACAACAAGTTTGGGACAATATTGCCAAATATTTTTGGAGATATTCTCGAAATAGTAAAATGCATAAAAAATCAGTAAAAAGTTTCAAGATCTACTTTAACATCATCGTTGAAGCCTTTTTTTAATATTTTAATGTGAGTTTTACACAGTTGATAGTCCAATATTACATCAATGTGTCATATAAGTTTGGACTTTTTTTGAAAAAAAATGCCTTGATTTATCAGCTTATAAAGACATCTGTTTTAAAAAACACATATTTTTTGAAGAAATTTAGTGTCAAACTTTGGAGAGCTGTAGCGCCATACTGTGTCAACCAAATTAATTGTTTTGTTTACTGACTGTTGTACTAGGTTGGTACTTAGTCATACTGGAAGTCCATTATATTTGAATAAAACCAAAGGAAGATATTGCACTTTAAAATTCCCAGTTGGTCAATGTCAATGTGCTGTTGTTAGAATGTTGTGCAAAAAAAGTCGCAAAAACTCGACATTTTAACTCCGCTTTTTTTAAATGGCAATCAACAGAAAGAACAAATATTGGACTATACCGTGTGTGATTTTCAAGTTGTTTCGTTAAAACGTGAATTTTTAACCGTTTTTCAAAGTTATATTTAGGTACCAGAAAAGTGCGCATTGCGGACCTATTTTGTGGGCATTTTCGACCAAAATGGCGGAAGTTAAAATATAATAAGAAAGTGACTGGAATTACTGCTTTTTGCCCGGGGTTTTTAAACAGTTTTATAGCAGAGGTCTTTGTCTCTCTTTTGGTTAAGATCCTGTCCAAGTTGGTCAATATTGGAATCTTTTAGCGTTACTTAAGTACCAGAGAAGTACGCATTGCGGACCTATTTAATGTGGTCATTTTCGACCAAAATGGCGGAGGCTAAAATGTAATAAATAGTAACCAAACGTAATATTTTTTTACGGGGTGTTATAGTAGAGGTCCAACTGTCGGAAGAGTTGTCTAAGGTGCTCGAGCAGCTGCCTTGTACATCTTCTTCCCGTAGAAAACGTTTGCTTCTGCACAGGCTCCGGTCAGAGTTAAGGGTGCTCCCTGACCACTATTGTATTTGAGGAACTCGCCATTGAGGCTTGAGGACCTCTTTATTGATGTTTTGATGTTATATCATGCTTTTTCATGTTGTGAGGAACCGTTTGGTGTTAATTTTTCTGAAATCGGTTCCTTTGTTATTTAGTTATGACGTCATTTGTGTCGAAACTTTACACCTTAATAACTTTGCGAAGTTTTAACCATTTCACCAGTTTATTATTAATTGAGCTTGGCCTCAACAAGGGCTACGTGCATGCCAAACGTTGTCGCAAACGATAAAATCCTCGCAGAGTTATTAACGGTTAAAGTTTTTTTACAAAATGGCCGACACAATTATTCCATGGGCGCTTGTTGGATATGAGATGGTTATAGCCAACTCGGCCCTAAAGACCTCTTTGGCTATTTACCATCTCATATCCAACGCCCGCTCATGGAATAATTATTAAATATATTTTAAACACTGGTGTAATATCCTCTAAGAGTTACATGCAGTCAAAGTTGAGCCTCA
>JAHPZR010043219.1:0-5000 GCA_019787425.1 Platygyra sinensis | reverse complement strand
CTTATTCACACGGTCAGAAAACTGGCAAACAAGAAGCCAATCTAGCGGCACGTCCATAAAAAAAAAAAAAAGTTTTGGACCTATCTTTTCTTGATGTTTTCAGAGGCGTTTTTATTTTCGCATTATCGCCAGTTGTTAAAAACGAGAATTTTAGCGAAGATTTTCTCAAAGTTAAAGTTGTAGTATTCTTGAAGACTCCTGGCGGCGAGTTAAACCGCACATTAATTCGATTTGACTTTGAGGTGAAATACAGCCTCTCATAAGGTGACAAAAAAACTCTCAGGCGTTGGGAAGGGTAATGTCACAAGGAAACGTCCCTAACTCTGCAGATTTCGTGGGGTCTTACAATATTTATTCAGTTTTTCAAGTGTCTGGTTGTTTTAAGTTGAAGGTTACCTTTCTTAACATTTTCTTGTTTTTTTGATATCGATATTAATTTGAAATGGTTTGGCGGAATATCTAAACCGAAAACATCGATGATCATTGTGGGCATCAGAACATGCTAAATTGCATCTTGTTACAAACTGAGTTAAATTCAATTATACGTTGACTAGTAAACGTGACAATTTTACTTTTCACCCGAAAGTTTGTAACTTGATACTTTTGTTTTTCTCTTAAAGTTATGCAACACGATCCCCTTGTTTTCTCGAAACCGTAAGGGCGATGTGCTTTTTCTTCACTGCTGGAGATTTGTGGTATAAGAATATTGAAGAAGAGCGATTTTCTCAAAACACTAATAATCATTTCACGGTTAAACAAAAACTGACCTAATTATCAGATATCACATTTGACAGGTCTAGTCACGGAACAGCACGTTCTTTTTCTGTCACCACCTTTGCCGTCCAAAACCACTTCAAATTATGAAAGACGTTTCAGTGAGAACTTACAGTATGAACTATTCAACGACTGATTCTGGAAAGCTGGTACACTAACTAAACTTACAACAAACGTCTCTTAACAGATGTCAACAAGTACCGGTGCCTTACAAATGACTTTTCCAAGACGAAAACGAAAGCGACAAAATGATTTCTAACCGACCGATCTGACAAACAAAAGATGGATCAAAATCTACCAATAATCGATGCCAACACACTTAACACGAGTCTTCCAGCGAATACCATGGTAACATCATTGACTGACAAGCATTATTTACTGCCTCCAGGGACTTGTTATTCACCAAAAAATAACTCTTGCAAGCCTCGCCTGCCGACGTTTCATTTATTTCAAGTTTCAGTTTATTTGCCTTTTCATATATTGGCAATGTATGGCGAGGTGACCTCTTGAAACCACCAGGCATTACGGTAAGTCCAGGATTTTTGAAAGGATGGAGAATTTTCAAAATAACTGCTGTCGCCCTTCGACCAAAGTCCTTTCAAGAACTCGTGTTCAACGCAATTAAGAATCGCAAACATAGTGGTTAGTTAAACGCCAGCAGGTGAGATCGATTGACCGAAATCTGTTTTTCTCCATGATACAGTTACTCTTTTTAAGACGACGATGACGATGACAACTATGAATGAGATAAATGAGCTAAATGAGATAAAACAAACTTACCGGATTAATTTGCAATGTTTCGCTTTTCTGTTTTACTGCTGAACTCGATGAGTAAACTGATTAACAATCAATGTACATGTAAGCTTATTATTTTAAAAACTCTTCGGCTACATACGTGCGTGCAAACGATCAATTGCATCTTTGTTTTATGTTTTAATCTGTTATTCTCTGTTGTTCAGTTCTGAAATTATACTAAAACAATTATCCCCCTCAGGCTCAGTGAATATTGTCAAATAATCCCCTCGACTTTGTCTCGGGGACTATTCGACAATATTCACTGAGCCTTCAGCGAAGTTTCAAGGTGTCAAGGTAGGTTTTAAGGAATCAAGGTAGGTTTTAAGGTAGGTTTTAAGGTAGCGAGTTTTAAGGTATCAGCCAGGGTTCAAATTGCGAACTTTCGAAATTTTTGATTTGGAGACGTTCAGATAAACCTTCTCAAGAGCTTTCAAGAGCGTTCCACTAAAAAAATATTATTTTCAGTGCAAAGTTATTGGACGTTGAAGTTTACTACATGTTAATTGTTTTAATTACCCGTTGAAAAGTCCTGTCATTCTGGAGTAACTTGTATGTCAACACGTCACGAAACAAATCACAAGGTGGTGCCATTTTATTGCGTAATAAATGCCGCAAGATTGGTTCAAATGCCTTCGAAATTAAAGGAGAGGTCGTGTCCATTTTCGTTTGCTGCAAAGGCAAGGCGGAAGAAGCAGAAAAAATCGTTTAGCTCGGATTGGGCTGAAAACTTAGCGGAGAGTGACAAGGGCTCTTACTTCAGCTTCCCTCGACCAGGAGGAATGGCTGAATCAGTTGAACGATCAGCCAAGCGCTGAACGCGATCCGTCGGTTTCCCAAGTAACATTTAGGGCAAGCCGATCATAAATTAGGGTTGAAGAACCTCTTGCAGATCTGGAAAGCGAAAACACTGAAACATGGCGAAAGCTCCATGGCCACGCTATCGCTGCTGGTGAAAGACTGCAGGAGAAGATCAACGAATCGGTGACTTGTCGCTTTTGACAAGGAAGCGTTCAACTTGTGGAACATTTACGAAGTAAAAACGGACTTGGTTCGAACTGGATGTTTCAGTGCCAGAACGAAAGCTGTCCGTCGTGTGAAACTAATCTTGCACTTCCGACGACGGAAAAAAGCAGGGCGTTCGCGATAAATTGTGTATCGGTTCTTGGCTTTGGAGCTATCGGTGGCGGTCACGCGTCAGCCTCAAGGAGTTTTAGTTTTCTCATAAACAAGAACTGTGAAACGCCTATTGTTATTAACCACGCAGCCGTAGGCGTGCACGGGTCATGTTATGCCTTCGGTTTATTTTATTTTATTTTTTTTTACCGCGCATCCGTAGGCGTTCGGTTATTTATTTATTTAGTTAGTTATTTTTAGTTTTGTCGGTGACTATTCCCGAACCTCCGCTGATGATGCTATCATCAGCCAATTACAGGCCATTTCTCAGCTCTTTTGGTCATATCCCCCCTCAGGAGCGGTTTGTCAAGTTAGCGAATTAACTATTCATGAAGAAAATGGCCGCCGATCGGGAGAAATGCTTATTTGGTCAAAATTGGGCCAAAATGCCTTGGAGATGAACGTCAGGACATATGCAAGGATAGAAAATATAATTTGGGACCAGTTGCTGGCTACTGCAGCTGAAATTATCCAGAGTTAAGCTGTTTTTTCGTTTTGCGTGCAAAACAGGAGATGATTTTGTAATTTGAAATTTTTGTTTCTGTTCACTTTCGAAGGGAATATTTAATGCGCTAAAAAAAGGTATTACGTCTGGCGTCAGCCATGGAATGCGCTAACAATGATAAATAAGATCGTGTTTACTTCGCCAGAAGCAATGGTGGAAAAAATATTAAATCCTCAGCGCTCGTCAAAAACCCTTTTAACATATGTAAATTTATAATTCGTTTGAAAGGACAAGGTATTTTTTCCTTAGACGTAAAGAAAACTCTCGGATTACAAATCACACTAGACCCACGTTATGCAAAGAATGTAGTCATTGAATCACCCAACTTGTACTTTTGTCGGTGACCAGACCCGATCTCCCAAATTCTCCGATTACAAGTCGCGCTAGACCAACGCTATGCAAAAAATGCGAGAGTCACGTTTCGCGTAATGAAATTCGGTCGTTATGTAACAGTAGATGACGGCGGTACATATATCATGTTTCACGAGCTGAACGTTCGCATAGATATTAAAAAATAATAAAAGAGCGCGGTTAATACCGCACCGCGGTTCTTGTTGCAAGATGACCCCTCTCTGGTAAACATCAACATGGACGATCAGGTGTTATAATCCTATTGCGATTAAGTTGCCGCAAAAAAAAAAATATTTTTCTTGTTTTCTCGGAACGAAAATTCCGGAAATTTACGCGTACGTTTTTAACTCCAAGTCAGCAGCCCCTGAACCGATTTAGCTGAAATTTTACCAGCTTATTGTCAAATAGTTTTCCTTGAAAATTGTGTCGGCGATTTTTGTTTTCTCTTTCCGTTTTTGAATAATCGTCATTTTTTCAAAGGAAGTGCTGATGATTTGTCCCCTCGACTTTACCTATTGTCACAAAAGAAGAAATGCAGGGGTCAAAAATCTGAGACACGGTTTTTTAGTAGAACATGTCAAGAAGAAAATGCAATGCTTATCGTTCCCTTCCACTCATTCTTAGCGAGACTGGAGTTGAATTTACACAGACATATGATTCCGGAAAAAAAAAAAAACGTCTCAATTACGCAATTTCTTACGATTTTGAGATTTTTAAAGGAATGAGCCATAATCCGGAACTATTAAGCTCTCAGAAAATGTGTGATTTATTGGGGTTTATAAGAAAGATGAAAACGCTACAGCGATCCGCGCGCGGACGCCTGAAGGGTGGCTGATAGGATAACTTTCTGAACTTGTCACTGTTTATACCTGTCAAGTGTGCTTGTAAATGTAGTGTCAAGAGGTTTTGGTGCTGTGATGACTAAGCCGGCTAAAACTGACATAACAGCATCAACAACTGAACACCACAGGGTTGTCAGTTGATTTTTGAGTAGCGGCTTCCATTCAAAAAGTACTGTAGGCGACTAAGGTTTGCGTGAGAAACATGACACGAAGCAGCTGGGTAAGACGAGCACTACGCATCATGCACTGCACATATTGAAAAGTAATTCTCTGAACTTCACTGTGGGGCTACTTCTCAAACGTTGTCGGTTTTCCCGCTCTTAATTATCGTTATTCTCTAATCAAGTGTTCATGTAAATGTCACGGCGAAAATATTAATGGATGATTGACTTACTCAAGCAAATCAGCTGCCTGTTGACAGACTTTACTTGAACAATGCCGTAACGATCTTTAAAAGTATTAAACTCTTCCCTGACTATTTAATCAACAAATTTAATCTGCGTTTAATCACGCTTAAGAGCGAATGTGCCCAAAAATCAAAGATTTTCAAAATATCGCGA
>JAHPZR010043218.1:0-18535 GCA_019787425.1 Platygyra sinensis | reverse complement strand
AAGATAGGAAGTTAACCCTTTAGTGCCCAAGGGGTCTCCCTTTGACGAGTAAAATCGTCTGGCGTTAGACAGAGTAAAATCTATAAGTCACTATTGGGCATTAAAGGGTTAAAGGAGATAGTTTTTTAACCCTTTAGTGCCCAAGGGGCCTCCCTTTGACGAGTAAAATCGTCTGGCGTTAGACAGAGTAAAATCTATAAGTCACTATTGGGCATTAAAGGGTTAAATGATGTCATAATGTACTGCTTTGATCTGAAATGCAGGTTAACTAACTCACTTGGTGAAACTGAAGTTAAAATGTGGCACAAGCCACTAGTTTAGTCTTGTTTCCTAATCCAAAAAATCATATTTGAAACAGAACATTAATAAAATATTACATTTTGGAGGATTTAAATGTTCATCAAATTTAAATGAATGGAAAAGCAGTTCTAGACTGTAACATATCTTTCATTACACTATTATTTAATTAAAATCTGCTTATTAATTTCAGGAGCGTTACCCACGTTTATCCAGAGCTAGTGGACAAGCTGATTTTATGCAACATTCCACACCCAAAGTAATTTCAGCATAAAACATTTCACTTTATTGTTTTTTATTATAAACTTTCCTTGGGAGCACCAGTCTCGCATAAGACATAGATGATGACTCTCTGTTTTATTTTAGAAATAAGCGAGTCTTGAAAGGAAACTCAAGTATTCATTGGCCGGGGTTAAACTGTTCCACTGCGATGCTCACATATTGTTGAACTTTTTCAGGACTGTAAGGAATTTGGATGCAAGTACTATGGACCTTTTGAGATCATTTGTTTTACATTTGAGGGGCTTTTTAATTCATCCAGTTTCCTTGGCACAAATGATATCAAATTTTTGACCATGGAATAGGCCATTTCTGAGTTCCCTTGTGCCTCTGTTTCAAAACGAGTCTAAGTGCGAAACCTGGTACTTATGAAAATGGCTTTGATTTGCATGAAAATGAAACTGCATGCAGAAATCATTTTCATATGAAAGGTTGTGCACTTAGACTCGTTTTGAAACAGAGGCATAAGAGAACTCAGAATTGGCCTATTATTAAAACCTGTTGTGTAATTCTCACTAGCCATGCTCATTCTGTATGGCAGGTAACAATTTAAATCTGAGAAATGCCTAAAATGTGCCCAAATGTTTAAATATATAAAATATATTTTATAATTTATAATATATATTTTTATATATAATTATATGTAGTTTACCATATTTTATTACTGTCCTTGTACAAAGTAATGTTGTTGTATGATAGACTAAATACGGTAATGATTTTATGTTACATTAGGTGCTTTGGAAAGTGTCTGCTGTCCTCTAGAAAACAGTTCCTTGCTTCCTGGGTAATTATGAACAATATAATAAATTTTATTATTGGTAATGTCCCTGTTTCTTAACAGACCAATTCATCAACTCCTGCATGCTTGTTCCAGTTGGCATTATCAGGGAACACTGCGTTGCATTAAATTAGGCCATGTGGCATCCTAGTCAACATGTGCTTGATCAGACAAGAGAATCAAATAGCAAGTAATATTCAATAGCGAAATAATAATTAATAATAATTGCTACCTAACTGAATAAAAAGGGAGTGATCCAAGTTTATTAGCAATGGCATCATGCCAAGGAGGTTGGGGGAGAATTTTAATGCTTAATTTAAGGCTGCTGCCTAACAGGCACCCGGTCACCTGAGGCACCTCTGTTACAAGTGTCGGCAACTAAAGATTTGTTCAAGGGGCCCAAGTAGGCAACTAAAAGTAAATGTCAATATCATTTTCATTCCCATCAGATCTATCTGATGACCAATCTTTTGTAACCGGGAATTACATGCAATACCTAATTGTAACTTTGTTCCATTAACATAGAAATTCCCAGTAAAAAGCCTGCCAACCATTGCTGATCATTGTGAATTTCAGGGTTTGTGACTGTACAATCATAGGTGGCCCAAGCACACAATACAAGGATTAATGTTTTTTTTTTTTACTTTTATGCAAGCGCTCAGCAAAACGTGTCATGTGGCACATACTATTACATAACGACAGAATTTGACTATGTGGAAGATGACTCTCGCTTTGCAGCACATGGAAGTGCTGTGTTAAAACAGTTTGAGTTTTTAAAGGTTTGTATGGGAACACAGCAGTTTTGCTAGAAAAAAATCAATTGTTTTAATTCTTTTATTTCTGTTATTATGTAATAGTATATGCCATACATGTACAATGTATGTCACGTTTCGCTCTGTTGATACCTTTCTGATTCTAGTTGCAAAATAACTACACTCTGATAACAAATATTTTTGGGATTGGAGTTATTATGCTGCTGACATTGTATTTGTAACTGAATAAATATAATTTTTTCTAAATTCTTGGGCTTTTTTTGCCTGATACTTTGGATGTACTGAGTGAATTTCGTTAGTTTCTGAAAGGATTATTTAGGGTTTCCCACCATTTTCGTTGATACGTCACTTTGCAAAAACAAAAAACAATGGGAAACATTTCCTAAATTTCTGTCAATCATACATGTTATCGACAGATTGGATCGAAATCCACCAATCACACCCTGGTGAAAATCTTTGCAGGATCTTTCAAGATCCTAAAAGACCTGCAAAGACCCACACAGATCTTCAAAGACCTGCAAAGATCCTACAAAGATCCTCAAAGACAAGGATCTTTGAAGGATCCTCAAAGATTTCATGAGGATCTTCTCAAGATCTTATGAAGATCCTGGCAAAGATCCTTGCAAAGATCTTTTCCAGGATCTTTAAGGATCCTGAAGGATTTGATAAGGATCCTTAAGGATCTTAAAAGGATCTTAAAAGGATCCTTTCAAGGATCTTCAAGATATCTTTGTCAGGATCTTGAAGGATCCTTGAGGATATTGTTAGGATCTTTCAAGGATCTTTAAAAGATCTTTATGAGAATATTTGGAAGATCTTTGTCAGGATCCTTAAGGATATTGCTAGGATCTTTAAAAGATCTTTATAAGGATCCTTGAAAGATCTTGGTCAGGATCTTTAAGGATATTGCAAGGATCTTAGAGGGATCTTTAAAAGATCTTTATAAGGATCTTTGAAAGATCTTTCTCAGGATCCTTAAGGATATTACTAGGATCTTTAAAGGATCTTTAAAAGATCTTTATAAGGATATTTGAAAGATCTTTGTCAGGATCCTTAAGGATATTGCTAGGATCTTTAAGTAGTAGATAAAATATGAGCGGGAGATCTGTATGGGCGTTTACAATGGCGAGCCGATAGGCGAGCCATTGTAAACGGTCATACAGATCTCACGCGAATATTTTATCCTACTTGGGAAATGAATACATTAAATTGAATGCAAAGTATTGTTATGGGATTCGTTCATTGGACATGCATGCCAGAATGCCATACACATCGGACGCAAATATTTTCACCTACTTGCGAAAGGAAAACAAAATTGAATGCAAAGTATTGTTTTGTGATTCGCTAATTGGACATGGATGCCAAAAGGCTGTACGTCCCACTGGAGATAGTGCATGAGACAATAATAGAAATATTCAAAATTTTCAGTCACTGCTAAATCGCCAATATGGCAACAGCTCGTTTTCGTCCGCCGAAAACTGAAGAGGAAGAAATTTCCTTACTGTCTGAAACCGTACCTAAAAACACCAAGTACAATACAAAATGGGCGGTGAACGTTTTTACTGCCTGGCAGAATACGAAAATGAACAAAAAAGCGCAGTTGGAAACATCTGGAGGCAACGGACTTGAGTCGACCAATGTCGAGGACCTGTCAGTCCCACTCGAGCACATGTTCGCCGACAGTTTAAACTTCTGGCTCTGCAAATTCATTTGTGAAGTTGCGAAGCAAACCGGGGAACGCTATCCTCCTAAGACGCTGTACCTACTTGTTTGCGGCATTAATCGCCATTTGGGAAACGTACAAGGAGAAAAGGCGTTTAACATACTGGAGAAAAGTGACAGAAGGTAAAACGACATTCTTTGAAGCAATATTTCCTCGCATTAAATTCTATGATGAAAATGTGAACGTTTTGTTATTCATTTTTATCAGTAGAGATCTGTATTTAAAGTTAATGAATACTAATTAGCTGAGCAGGAGTTTGTATCAAAAGTTAATTCTACTGTTTAATAATTCATCAACCCCAGCCTTTCCCTGCTACCTATTCAATCCCTCCCCGAGCTTTCAGACAGTTGATTTGTATTGGGGCTTACAGTTGTGTACATGTGATCTGAATACTTTCTTGGCTTCGATAAGTAGAATTTTACAACGAGCCAGCCTGTGTACTCAGATTCTAAAAGTCCATTCCTAATCAAGACTAAAAACAGCCCTTTTAACCTTCCAGTATATATCAATAATATATCAATATCATTATAATTATAATTCAGTTCGTTTGAAACTTTGAAATAATTATGTTTATTTTATCCTTGATAAACACATTGGACTCGAAGGAAAAAAATGTCTACATTTTAGTTCATTTGTCCTTTAAGCAATATGACGTGTGCTCATATGATAACTTTTGGTGTATTGGTGACCTCTTAGCTTGTGTGTGCTAGTTCTTGATTCCATAAAATAAACAAATAAATTGGACAGAGTACCGGTAATTTGCACCAAAACTAATTTTAATGCCTCTTATTTCCATATACAAGTTGCCAAACATAATTTTAAGGGTAAATTCATGGTAATAAATATTGTGTGAACCAAAACTACAATTTCATGGGGTATGAAACATTTTTCATGACCCATTGAATTTTGTATTTCGTTAACACCGGTTTTTTAAAGAACCATGAAAAACATGGAGCATGAGTTTTATTGCAGAGTTTCATGGTGTGTGCTCCATCAGCATCATTTTCATGGAAAATTCATGGACCATGAAAGAGACAACTTTTACTTTCATGAGTCATGAAAAGTATATCCTCTTTTTTCATGGACATTTCATGACCCCAGATTAGGTCATGAACATCAATTTTGCTTAATTCATGGGCCATGAAATCATTTTCATGACCTCTTCATGGGATTTTCATGGAGTGTTAACAGAATCGTATGTTCCTAGTGATCCCAGGGTCTTTTAAAAATTGGATTATAATAGCTTCAGTGCTGTAAATCCTTGAATAAGTAAGTGCCCCTCCTAAAGTTTGAAACAACTTTTCTCCCCCTCTGTCTTTTCTCAATGATAATAGGCCATTTAACAGTTGTCAGCTTAGTGACCTGGCCTCTGAATGGCAGCGAGGCTGGAGTTGAGTGTGTTTTGATACAGACCTCACTGCTTTTATTGTGCAAATCAAGTTGTTCTTATGCTAACTACTTGGCATTTACATGAGAAAAACAGAGAGGTCTGTATCAAAGCAAGGTCACCTCCAGCCTAGCTTGCAGTCATGGCCAGGTAACTAAGCACACAACTGTAAAATGGCCTATTGAATAAACAATATTAATTAAGGGTTGAGTGTTGTGTTGGTCACGTTTATACTAGTGATTCATAGTCAATGTAAACTACTCTTCGCCATTATATATATTACAGCCAGATTTGTAAATTAAAAACTTGTCAGTTGACTTTGTGACCATGTTTTGCAAACTGAAGATAATACAAATGCCAAATTAAGGCTGTGCAATAAGAACTTAACTGTACAATGTAAACGTACATGTTTGTTACTAAACTGATGCTCAGGGTATGAAATACCATAACTATCTTTAATGTACATTGATTAATTTTACAAATTTAATACTCACTTCTCATTATTGATACCCTACTGGGATCCAATGGCTGCCGATTGTATTTTTCATTAAGCAATTTCAGGCCGTCAAAGAAGCAGCATTGTGCACTTATGTTCCCTGTTGTAACATTGTATGCAGATGTGTGTTTGTGCCATCCTCCATTTATGGCGTGAGTGGCTATGTCAGCCCTTTTTTAAGACACTACCAACATGACTGACTTGGCAGCAAACAAATGCAATGGTTTAAATACATAAGGCAACCTTGTATGGATTAATGAAAACAGTAAGAGGTTTAAACAATATTATCATTGAATTAGGTGTTTGTAACATCCAGAATAATCAGGGTCAAGGTAAGTGTTATCACACAAAGCTGAAGAATGAGGCTGACAACACTTACGTATACCTCGCCCTTGATTATTCCAGATACCACAAAAACTGAATCTAAGTTGTTTTATTATGCAAAATGACAAATCATTGTTGCGTGGAACATAGTTTATTATTTTTCAACATAAATGGAATTCACCACCTGTGAGTTTGACCATGCTTTTGGCAATCATGCATTGCTTGCATATCATCCTACAGATAATTCTCAATCACTAATCTACAAGAACATCAGTAAATTATCTGTAAGGTGAGCTAATAGCCAGTTAGAAGACTAGTAAATAATATTGTGAATTTAATGTTGCCAAAAATCCTAGCAATATCCTTAAGGATCCTGACAAAGATCATTCAGAAATCATTCAAAGACCTTTTAAAGATCCTTTAAAGATCCTAGCAATATCATTCTTTAAGGATCCTGACAAAGATCTTTCAAAGATCCTTATAAAGATCTTTTAAAGATCCTTCAAATATCCTTGCAATATCCTTAAAGATCCTTACAAAGACCTTTCAAGGATCTATCCAAGGTTCAAGGTTCAAGGTTCATTTATTTCACACTATTTACATAAAGTTAACGTAGAAAGAAAAGTATAATTACAACACAGGATTACAAGATAAAACAATTACAATACAGGTTAAAAAATGTGTATGGTGGTCAAAGTAGCAAAGGCTTTCTAGTTGACCACCATCTACTTTTAAGTAAACAAAGAACTGACACTGAGCTTAACTGAAATATGGTAGAAAATATTTGTAAAGCCTAGGACTAATGTGCAGAATAAAAAAATGTATATAAATTAAGCATGTTAGAGATATGTTGAACCAAGAGAGAAATCTAAAAAGGACAAGCTTAGCAAAAGGAAACAAGGAACAAACAAACAAACAAACACACAAACAAACAAACAAACAAACAAACAGCAGCAGCAGCAAGCAAAAACAGAAGTTTAGATACATACTTTACATTTGACCATTAAACAAAACATATATTAGCTGATTGACAAGAAATTAGGTGGGCCTTATAAAGTTTCTTAAACTTGTTAAATGTATTTGCTTTTTTTAATGCCAAGGGGACAGCTTCCCACATGACAGAAGCACATGACAGAAGCAGAATACTTAAAAATCTTTTGTAAAATTCATTAATTATTCATGAGGGTGCAAACCAATCTCAGCACAGTATTCAGATCACATGTACACAACTGTAAGCCCCAATACAAATCAACTGTCTGAAAGCTCGGGGAGGGATTGAATAGGTAGCAGGGAAAGGCTGGGGTTGATGAATTATTAAACAGTAGAATTAACTTTTGATACAAACTCCTGCTCAGCTAATTAGTATTCATTAACTTTAAATACAGATCTCTACTGATAAAAATGAATAACAAAACGTTCACATTTTCATCATAGAATTTAATGCGAGGAAATATTGCTTCAAAGAATGTCGTTTTACCTTCTGTCACTTTTCTCCAGTATGTTAAACGCCTTTTCTCCTTGTACGTTTCCCAAATGGCGATTAATGCCGCAAACAAGTAGGTACAGCGTCTTAGGAGGATAGCGTTCCCCGGTTTGCTTCGCAACTTCACAAATGAATTTGCAGAGCCAGAAGTTTAAACTGTCGGCGAACATGTGCTCGAGTGGGACTGACAGGTCCTCGACATTGGTCGACTCAAGTCCGTTGCCTCCAGATGTTTCCAACTGCGCTTTTTTGTTCATTTTCGTATTCTGCCAGGCAGTAAAAACGTTCACCGCCCATTTTGTATTGTACTTGGTGTTTTTAGGTACGGTTTCAGACAGTAAGGAAATTTCTTCCTCTTCAGTTTTCGGCGGACGAAAACGAGCTGTTGCCATATTGGCGATTTAGCAGTGACTGAAAATTTTGAATATTTCTATTATTGTCTCATGCACTATCTCCAGTGGGACGTACAGCCTTTTGGCATCCATGTCCAATTAGCGAATCACAAAACAATACTTTGCATTCAATTTGTTTTCCTTTCGCAAGTAGGTGAAAATATTTGCGTCCGATGTGTATGGCATTCTGGCATGCATGTCCAATGAACGAATCCCATAACAATACTTTGCATTCAATTTAATGTATTCATTTCCCAAGTAGGATAAAATATTCGCGTGAGATCTGTATGACCGTTTACAATGGCTCGCCTATCGGCTCGCCATTGTAAACGCCCATACAGATCTCCCGCTCATATTTTATCTACTACTTAAAGATCCTAGCAATATCCTTAAGGATCCTGACAAAGATCTTTCAAATATCCTTATAAAGATCTTTTAAAGATCCTTTAAAGATCCTAGTAATATCCTTAAGGATCCTGAGAAAGATCTTTCAAAGATCCTTATAAAGATCTTTTAAAGATCCCTCTAAGATCCTTGCAATATCCTTAAAGATCCTGACCAAGATCTTTCAAGGATCCTTATAAAGATCTTTTAAAGATCCTAGCAATATCCTTAAGGATCCTGACAAAGATCTTCCAAATATTCTCATAAAGATCTTTTAAAGATCCTTGAAAGATCCTAACAATATCCTCAAGGATCCTTCAAGATCCTGACAAAGATATCTTGAAGATCCTTGAAAGGATCCTTTTAAGATCCTTTTAAGATCCTTAAGGATCCTTATCAAATCCTTCAGGATCCTTAAAGATCCTGGAAAAGATCTTTGCAAGGATCTTTGCCAGGATCTTCATAAGATCTTGAGAAGATCCTCATGAAATCTTTGAGGATCCTTCAAAGATCCTTGTCTTTGAGGATCTTTGTAGGATCTTTGCAGGTCTTTGAAGATCTGTGTGGGTCTTTGCAGGTCTTTTAGGATCTTGAAAGATCCTGCAAAGATTTTCACCAGGGTGTGATTGGTGGATTTCGATCCAATCTGTCGATAACATGTATGATTGACAGAAATTTAGGAAATGTTTCCCATTGTTTTTTGTTTTTGCAAAGTGACGTATCAACGAAAATGGTGGGAAACCCTAAATAATCCTTTCAGAAACTAACGAAATTCACTCAGTACATCCAAAGTATCAGGCAAAAAAAGCCCAAGAATTTAGAAAAAATTATATTTATTCAGTTACAAATACAATGTCAGCAGCATAATAACTCCAATCCCAAAAATATTTGTTATCAGAGTGTAGTTATTTTGCAACTAGAATCAGAAAGGTATCAACAGAGCGAAACGTGACATACATTGTACATGTATGGCATATACTATTACATAATAACAGAAATAAAAGAATTAAAACAATTGATTTTTTTCTAGCAAAACTGCTGTGTTCCCATACAAACCTTTAAAAACTCAAACTGTTTTAACACAGCACTTCCATGTGCTGCAAAGCGAGAGTCATCTTCCACATAGTCAAATTCTGTCGTTATGTAATAGTATGTGCCACATGACACGTTTTGCTGAGCGCTTGCATAAAAGTAAAAAAAAAAAACATTAATCCTTGTATTGTGTGCTTGGGCCACCTATGATTGTACAGTCACAAACCCTGAAATTCACAATGATCAGCAATGGTTGGCAGGCTTTTTACTGGGAATTTCTATGTTAATGGAACAAAGTTACAATTAGGTATTGCATGTAATTCCCGGTTACAAAAGATTGGTCATCAGATAGATCTGATGGGAATGAAAATGATATTGACATTTACTTTTAGTTGCCTACTTGGGCCCCTTGAACAAATCTTTAGTTGCCGACACTTGTAACAGAGGTGCCTCAGGTGACCGGGTGCCTGTTAGGCAGCAGCCTTAAATTAAGCATTAAAATTCTCCCCCAACCTCCTTGGCATGATGCCATTGCTAATAAACTTGGATCACTCCCTTTTTATTCAGTTAGGTAGCAATTATTATTAATTATTATTTCGCTATTGAATATTACTTGCTATTTGATTCTCTTGTCTGATCAAGCACATGTTGACTAGGATGCCACATGGCCTAATTTAATGCAACGCAGTGTTCCCTGATAATGCCAACTGGAACAAGCATGCAGGAGTTGATGAATTGGTCTGTTAAGAAACAGGGACATTACCAATAATAAAATTTATTATATTGTTCATAATTACCCAGGAAGCAAGGAACTGTTTTCTAGAGGACAGCAGACACTTTCCAAAGCACCTAATGTAACATAAAATCATTACCGTATTTAGTCTATCATACAACAACATTACTTTGTACAAGGACAGTAATAAAATATGGTAAACTACATATAATTATATATAAAAATATATATTATAAATTATAAAATATATTTTATATATTTAAACATTTGGGCACATTTTAGGCATTTCTCAGATTTAAATTGTTACCTGCCATACAGAATGAGCATGGCTAGTGAGAATTACACAACAGGTTTTAATAATAGGCCAATTCTGAGTTCTCTTATGCCTCTGTTTCAAAACGAGTCTAAGTGCACAACCTTTCATATGAAAATGATTTCTGCATGCAGTTTCATTTTCATGCAAATCAAAGCCATTTTCATAAGTACCAGGTTTCGCACTTAGACTCGTTTTGAAACAGAGGCACAAGGGAACTCAGAAATGGCCTATTCCATGGTCAAAAATTTGATATCATTTGTGCCAAGGAAACTGGATGAATTAAAAAGCCCCTCAAATGTAAAACAAATGATCTCAAAAGGTCCATAGTACTTGCATCCAAATTCCTTACAGTCCTGAAAAAGTTCAACAATATGTGAGCATCGCAGTGGAACAGTTTAACCCCGGCCAATGAATACTTGAGTTTCCTTTCAAGACTCGCTTATTTCTAAAATAAAACAGAGAGTCATCATCTATGTCTTATGCGAGACTGGTGCTCCCAAGGAAAGTTTATAATAAAAAACAATAAAGTGAAATGTTTTATGCTGAAATTACTTTGGGTGTGGAATGTTGCATAAAATCAGCTTGTCCACTAGCTCTGGATAAACGTGGGTAACGCTCCTGAAATTAATAAGCAGATTTTAATTAAATAATAGTGTAATGAAAGATATGTTACAGTCTAGAACTGCTTTTCCATTCATTTAAATTTGATGAACATTTAAATCCTCCAAAATGTAATATTTTATTAATGTTCTGTTTCAAATATGATTTTTTGGATTAGGAAACAAGACTAAACTAGTGGCTTGTGCCACATTTTAACTTCAGTTTCACCAAGTGAGTTAGTTAACCTGCATTTCAGATCAAAGCAGTACATTATGACATCATTTAACCCTTTAATGCCCAATAGTGACTTATAGATTTTACTCTGTCTAACGCCAGACGATTTTACTCGTCAAAGGGAGGCCCCTTGGGCACTAAAGGGTTAAAAAACTATCTCCTTTAACCCTTTAATGCCCAATAGTGACTTATAGATTTTACTCTGTCTAACGCCAGACGATTTTACTCGTCAAAGGGAGACCCCTTGGGCACTAAAGGGTTAACTTCCTATCTTAACATTGTGAACAAGAAATGCTCAATTAATCTTGATGTGGGAGTTGGTGGTCTAATGATATTAGGACCCTACAATCGGTAACAGTCATCTGAATCCCATCCCTGGCTGGGTTGTTGTTCTTGGAAAAGACACTCAACTGTCACAGTGCCTCTCTCTGCCTGATACATATATTAATTTAATTTAATGCCAGATGAAACCATGCACGAACTAGAAACCCATTTAGGGGGAGTACATTGAGGTTCTGTTAGCAGCTACAGAAACTTGGATAAATAACTTTTATCAGTATATCAGACATGCAGATACCTTATCAATTTCTTTAAGGTGGTACAATTATTCGGGAAAAACAATGTTTGCAATTAACAAGCAATTATATATTGACATCTGATTTCAGTTCAAGTTCCAAACTTTTGTCAACGATGATTTTAGGATATGGTACACTACTACAATGGGGATTATTTCTATTTCATGAAATCTGTTACCATGCAATAAAGCCTCCCCAGTCATGGGCCAGCAACACACAGGACTTGTACCCCAGAGCTTCTACCTGCATTATATACAATCCACAGATTAGATAATCAAGGCTGGGTTACCCATCCCCTTGTCACCAGTTTTCATATCATAATATGTCAATAACACTGTAGCAATCGAGTCCTCACACTTGGAGTACAAATTCCAACATACCATTTCTTTGATGTCATTTACCAAGTATGACATCTTGTACTGGTCTCGTCCCTTAGGGTGATCACTTTCTCCATATCCCCTGTAACAGAATCATGAGAATTGCATTCCCAAGGGTCATTGTTTGAAGCTCAAAGTACTATGTTTTCAACCAACAAAGATATTCTAATACGGTGGTCATCTTATTTTCAAAGCAATCGTATCTATAACAAAATTCTTTCCCATGATTGGTTCTCCGCATGCCTATTTGTCACATATTCGGCGCGCGATCACATGGGTGTCCAATTACAGGTGTCCGATTTGAACTTTTTGTAATTGGACACCTGTTACTGGATACCCATGTGATTTACACAACAATTACACGAGCTTTAATGGCTTTTTTTGCAATGTTTCGCACAGTTTTCAACATAAATTTTATGAAGAGCACTACAGATGTTTTCGCTCAAAAGAACTTCCCAAAAAATACTTTTTAATTCCAAAATTTGTTATAGATACGATTAATTAGTAACTGGACCTCGTGTTGTACAATTCAGGGAGTAATCATGCTCATAATTTCAAATCGGCCTCGCGCTTCACGCTCATCCAATTTTGAATTTACTCGCACAATTACTCCCTGAATTGTACTCCACTCGGTCCAATTACTATTACTTACCGGTATTTCCCAAATGTTTTCAAAAGTCATTCATAAATGCAAAATCTACTCAGTCAAAGGTTACACTTTTCTGTCCTTATAATCATTTAGAAAGATACACGCTTGAATGAGTGCTATATTGTGTTAAGTGGCATTCAAAACCATATCCTCTTCCAACCCTCCTTTTGATCCTCCTATCTTAGGATCAATATCAGTATCTGGGCAACTGCGCACCTACCCCTCCCCTAACCCAACATGTTGTAATAAGTTAATAAATTTATAGTGTTACTGTTGGGTTAAGGGAGGGGTAGGTGCACCATTGCCCAGATACAATATTGATCCCTATCTTGTAACCCTACCACACCCCATGGAATACCCACCCCATGCGACCCCCCAGCAAATCCATTCTAATCTTTCTTTTGGAAACCTTCCTTTGAAATTTGATGCAAGTAACACAGAGAACGTTATTACCTCATATCCACAGCAATTACCCTGTAGTTGTCACTGAAAGCCTTCAACTGATATCGCCAGGAATACCAAAACTACAAAAGACACAAAGCACCTTATATATACACTTCCAAACAAGCAGAGTTGTGTCCAAGTGCAAACCAAGACACATGGCTAAAGGACAGAAACACACCTCAGGGAATCCATGAAGGCACAGCATTAGCGGCTTGCTAGGATCACCTTTAGCCACATAATGGATTCGTAAATTTGAAGCCGTTCTTAGGAAGTTGTGTTCTCCAAGCTCAGGGTCGAGAAGGCATGCAGGAGCTGTACAGTGTAACGAAAACATCAGCAACGTTTAAGTCTTACATAATGGACACACACTTTCAAAAATATGTGAAAATTTCAGAAGCTCAACTAATTTTTTGGAATGTGCTTACGGGTTTCTCTTCTCTTGGCCCTCGGTGGAATTGCTAACTTTCGAATGGTCTCCCATAACAGTCGCAAACAGATAAGTAGACCATAAAATAAAGCAAGACCGTATACAAACAAACTCTGTAGCAGTTGCATCCTCCTTCGAATAGCTAGAGTTAAGGCCTCAAAGTTCACACCTCAGCTGCAGCGCATGTGGATGTCCCAAAATGGACTGAGAACTTGCAAGGAAGCCTATCAGGAGCCTGGGATCTCAAAAGTTAGGAACTGGGATCGGACTACCGCGTCCAGCAGGAACGCAGTGTCGGAAAGTACATTGATGCGCTCGTCGCTCGTTCGTGGGCAAACTATACCATACATTTCCCAGACCTCACCTCAGAGGCAAACATTCGACTTGGGATAAGTAAAGAATCAATGTCTGTTAAACATAATTGGCAGTTGAGTTTTAGAGAAGCAAGGGGACAAGCCAATAAATACATACAAGAAAAAATGTTAATTGCTCAATGTCTTTTTCAAATGAAATCTCCTGTTGTCACGAAGCTCTCTAGAACCTCTAATTTCATTGGATCTTGTTGGCACGAAGCTCTATTGTTTTAGGGCTAGGGTCCATTGTTACCATTGTTTGTATATAATTTTCTCAACCAATCCTGTGAGACGTTCCGAAGAGCTTCGTGGCGGCCCGAAATCTTTGCCAAGAGTCGGTGATTTGCACCGATCTCTCGCGTCCGGGCTTTGCTTCCCCCGCCTACAAAATACAAAATTTTTGCCGCAGGTTAGAACCACGCGAAAAACTACATACCGTATTTGCAAGGAATATTGGAATCCACAAAAAATGGGGAAAGCCACGCATATTTTTGAGATAATTAGCCTTGAATCTCAGCAAAAAATGCTGACATCAGCATTATTCTGAAAAAAGATGGAAAGGATATTTCTTCACGGATTTCCCTAGAATTCGCCTCTACATACACAAAAACAAACACATTTATAAAGATCTTAAAACTACATGGTATATGGTAAAATAAACAGCATTTTTGGTATGGTTTTGATAACAAAATCGTTGCAACAGCGCTTTTAGCGTCTCTGACAGCCTTCCTCTGGTTCAGCTAAAATACGCTCTAAATATCTTTTGCTCACAACCAGAAACTAATAACGTCTTGAACAGTCTTGACACTTAGGGTGCGTTTCTTTAAGAAAATCCAAGATTGGATTTTTAAATCCGAAAAAATCTGAAAATGGATTTTGCGTTTCTTTACTAAACAGATCAATCCAAGATCTTTCGGATCATGGCATGTCAAAGGAACCAAACAATCCACTTCCAGAGTGGATTCTTCGGTTCCTTTGAGGCACCATGATCCAAGAGATCTTGGATTGATCTGTCTAGTAAAGAAACCCAAAATCCGTTTTCGGATTCTTTCGGATTCAAAAATCCAATCTCGGATTTTCTTAAAGAAACGCACCCTTAGTAGTAGCTTCCATTTCGTAACATAAAATGGAGGGGTAACCACGCGTTTTTTTAAAGTTATTCTTC
Organism: Platygyra sinensis; assembly: GCA_019787425.1. Classification (NCBI taxonomy): domain Eukaryota; kingdom Metazoa; phylum Cnidaria; class Anthozoa; order Scleractinia; family Merulinidae; genus Platygyra; species Platygyra sinensis. Next base: position 3,314 of record JAHPZR010043218.1, on the reverse strand, counting down.
TTTTCTGAAACCTTTTATGGTGCCCGTTTCATTTTTTCCTGTCACCTCTCCAGTAAGCAAAACATTTGCGTATCTCGCACTTATTTTGCGCGCGCTACGCCATTTGCAGGTGCATGTTACCGTTGGATTTCAGTATAATTTTCGACAGATAACAGCGAGTTTTTGCAGCTGGTTAACAGTTAATGCTTAGCGATATGCTGCTATTCTGGTGTTCCCTTAATACACAAAACTTGATTTGCTCGTCACAGTAGGAAAATTTGGCTTTGATTTTCTCTCGGGTATTGTCACAAATCAATGCATCAAATAGAGAAAGGAAACCTCAATACTACCTGGTCACTGACAATGAGATCATGATGACAATGCCACTGAGTTCATTTCAGATTGTTTTCTGCTGCTCTGAAGCTGCGCAGTGTATTGCTGGATACATTAACTTGTATTTTACTCTCCAGTATGGTATCAGTCCACTTATTACATCAACGTATTACTGTATTTAATACGCTAAAGATGGCTGCTCTATTTTATTAGCCCAGTGGTTATTTCAGGAAGCCATTCACTCTAAATAACTTTTTATTACTCTTTGTACCGGTAAATGTAAATTTTAGTTTAATACAGGCTGCAAATAAAGTTGATGTTGAGTTGTTGTTGTTATTGCTGTTGTTGTTATCATTGTTGTTGTTGTCTGGTCCCTTTCTATCACGCAACGCTACGCTCTCGGGACCCTCCCTTCCTTGGCGTTGAGTGACAGAGGGCAGAACTGGACTAGCATATTAGATATGGTGTCGGTCGAGTGGAAATGTGTGCCGCTAGGCTCGCTTTTTTTTTTTCTTTTAATTTCTTCTCTGGCTCTGAACCCCACTGGCGAGCCACTTCACGGGTCTGGTATGTTACATTCCCCCCGTGCTGTAGGTTGACCCGAGTTCTTCCTCTCTGTGACTACAGATAGAAAGGGAGAGACGATTCTCTCCATCAGGTCGTCAAACGCTTTACAGAAAGGAAAAAACTAAGTTCCTGCAACAATGATTCTAAGACGAACAAACTTCACCTTCATTGAATTACTACTGAGTAGTAATGCTGTAAAAACATAAGCACTTCTGTTGCTAAAGCATTCTTTCTTATGAGAAAACGCAATTTATGGATTACACAAGGCAATACAAAAACTGGGACATTCCATACAGAGTTTTCCAACATCCAGCGCTTAGCGAATGAATCTTTTGCCAAACATTCCGTTGATCTAAATCAAGTAAGTTTGAATCTTGCAAAACGCCCTCACATCATACAAGGCAATCTTTTAATGACGCCATACAGTGCATTAATATTTTAAAGTTTTAGCATTGTTTATTGCCACTCTCAGTAATAATCAGCTAAGCTGTTGGAGTGACAGGTACAGTTTTCCTTTGATGGTTTTTTGTTCTGGTTGCAACTTCCTCACAATAGCCGCAATCTTTTTTACAGTTTCGTCATTAGATAGTCCTGTTCTTTTACTCTTGAATTTCTGCAGCAGGTCCTTACTCGTCATGGGCTTCCGTGTGAGGTACCTCCTGACGGCTTCTTCGGTGATCCCCTGAGGGCCTTCCTCGCTACCGGTCGGTGTCGGAGTGCTTGTTCTTGAGCCACCGCCTGTCCCTACCGAAGAAGGTGCGGGGGATACACGAGGCTTTTTAGACGCGGGACTTCCCTCTTCCGCTGTGTTTCCTTTTTTGGCTGAACTTGCTGGTCGCTTCTTGGTTTTAGCTGATAAAAACAAATCACTGTTTTAAAAGACGAGATTGGCATGTGGAATAAGGAATAAAATGTACTCACGGGTTTTCGCCCTTGATTAAGGTAATTCCCCTGAAATAAAACTGACAATAGATTTTCGTTCAAACTTTGCCCAACTAATATTTATCATTAAGGAGCACTGGGGCATTGAAAATGACCCATTTTGGCATTATTTAATGCTTATTACAAGAACGCATTCTCAGTGATAATTGTAAATTTTTGTGACCGAGACTCATGAGAACACGCATTAAACTGGAGTCAATGCATTGTATCGGACACAAATAAACTTTTTAAGTTTGATTTAGACAGAAAGCTGAATTCTTGATTAAAATTTCAACCAAATTTCTTGACATGGTTACCATAGGGCAGAATAGAAAAGACCACAGTTTACCTGCTATTTTCGTTATTTATGCAATTTTCAGCAATAGGAATCAGATCAGTCTTTCCTCATGCAAAGTTTATGATAAGTTGATTACAATGACTGAAAAAAAAGTTGGGGTGTCCCGTGCTCGTTGGTGAGCTATAGCCATTTTCCAACTGACAGCGCTCCATATCAAGGCAAATCTGCCATGTTTTCAATATGCGCGCGAACGCGGGCGCGCTAAATGACGCCATAAATTGCGCAGAAAGGATGCGCAGTGCAATTGTGAGGAATAAGCTTAAGGTGATTCCTCAGTATTGCATTGCGCAATCCCTACTGCGCACGATTTTCGCGTCATTAGCGCGCGCAAATGAGCGCGTGGTTGAGCGCGTGCACATAAATAACATAAGAGATTTCCCTCGACCCCTCAGCTCGATAGAGAAATAAATGCTTTTTTCTCTGAAATGAGCACGGTGACCTACATTATTTTATTTCATAATTTCAATAAGAGATCCTTAACAACTGAGAAAAATTTAGCAGAAATCTATGGCTACTTTTTGGCAAATGAAATCAATTTAAAGGAGGAGACATAATGGGCCGAAAAGCGCATGTCCAAATTACGTTTCCAGGATAAAAAAAATGCAGGGTATTTGAAGACATTTTTTCCGGGACGTAGATGAATAAACAATCAAAGAAACTCAAATTCTGTGATGTAACGCGCTGCATTGAAAAATAATCGCGGAGCTTATTTGTTGCGCACTGAGATTACCAAAAGTCACCTAAATAACCATATTTGTCAGTATTGTGGCATGAAAATAAGCAAGGTGACCCCCTCTTTTTATTACGGGTTCTTTTACTAGGGAATCACCTTAAATCAGTACAGTGAAGCATGGGAGTTTTTGTGCGAGATAAGGGAAGTTTGGGCGACGGTTGAATGTGAGGGATGTACAGAGATTTTAAGGTGGTCCTAACAAGACAAAAATCGGTAGACAACATTGTGTAACAATTACTTACAGGGTGTTCCTGGTCGCTCTTGACCGAGCTTGTTTGCAGCAGCGGCAATAGTGTTAGCTGCACCATCCATAGCAGCTGTAGGAGTTGATGAGCGGCTGTTGGATGATGTACTTGACCCACTGCCCGACTTCCTCTTCCTTTTCTTATCACCTAATAACAAACGTTAATGCTATTTCCATTT